>CAJNDT010005445.1:1269812-1324700 GCA_905221615.1 Symbiodinium sp. CCMP2592 | reverse complement strand
TTTTTGGGATTCCCTGCGGGCACCGGAGCTCGATCCATATTTCCCCAGTTGAATACCACTAGATTTAGCGATACGCTATCTGGGTTCGAGCCTTCAATGTATTCTCTCTTCTCATTGACACCGGCCATCCTATTGCGAACTATCTCGTAATGTGCATCGAGCACCAGGTTGTCTTCGTGGCCAGTAAGAGTGAGAAAAGAAGCCGGGTGGCTTGTTCTAGAGTCCTTGATGTTGATGTGACTCTTGTTAACGCTCTTATATTCCTCCAAGGTTGGAGCCTCTGTGGAGCTGTCATACGTATTCGGAGGATTATTCCTGATATCATCAAGGCTGTATGGATCTACGCCTGGATGGTCCTTTTCGAACATGCTTCTTGCGTGTTCGCAATACATGTTGATTTTCTGGACTGCCAAATCTACGTCCTCATGTGTGAGGATGGCCTCGTATAAAAACTGACGCTCTTCTGAGGTCATTCCTGCTCTCACTTTAGAGGTCTCGAGGCAATCGATTGGCAAGACGCACTCGCACATTCGTTGTTTACCCTGTGGGGTAAGTCGACAGTCTGCACATACAATCGTGCCACAGGAATAGCAAAAATAGCCTGTAGGCTGTTTGCAAAGATCGCAGAGAGGGTTGTCTGGTCGAGGCAACATTCGTATCCTTTGGTTAAGGCTCATGGCTGTCCTTCGTACTCCTACAAATCTCTCCTTGTTAGGAGGCGCAGAGGAGGAAGATGCTGACTCTCTGGGTCTGTCCCACTCCTCTTCGTCAGGAGCCTCAGAATCCTTGATCATGAGTGGACTTCGGATTTTTCGATTCCATCGACTAACCCAGATTCTTTCTTGCATTTCCTGTTGCATAGCCGGGTTAGACGGTGACTTCGAAATTCGGTGCTTAGTATTTTCTCGAATCCGAGCGCTGATGCGCTCATGTTCTATTACGAGATCTTCCTCATCAGCAGGTTCCTCGTATTCGAGGTTGAGCTTGCTTCTGTTGACTCGATAATAGGTTTCTGTTTCAGGATCGAAGAGAACTAGGAATGTTTCCTTCTCCTTTTTAGGAGATTTTGGTTTTCTTGGCTCTTTGTCTGAACTCTGAACATATTCTGTTTCAGGTTTTGGTTGGTCAAGTTTGACCTTCTCAAGTTTCTCTGTGATCTCTTTCGTGGGAGATTCTTTCTTCTCCTCTGATGATGCAGGTGCAGAGTTCGTCTTGTGAGACGGATTAACATCAACTCGGAGTTCTGAGGATGACGAAGATTTTGAGCTCTTTTCGCTCTTCTCGCTCTTTTCGCTTGATGCCGTCTCAGCGTCTGATTCTTCGTCACAATCCTGGTTAGGATCTGGTTCCTCAGGTTCCGTCTCTGTTCCAGAAGATTCTTCCTTGGGAGGAATTACGTTGGCAGAAGTATCCTGAACAGGTTCTGGAGGTTTGTGACCTGTCGTTATCTTGAGCACTTCAGTGGCGCTTCTGGTGCCGTCGGAATTCCAGAGCTGTCCCATAAGACTGTCCGGATCCTTGTCGGCCTCGGCCTGCCGGGCGAGCTTGGATCTCGGGTGGATCTCCTTGACAGTAGTTTCCGTGTTCGGAGGTACTTCACCTGCAGAAGCGGTTTGCTCCTGGTTAGGAGCTGTGTCAGTCTCTGTATTTGGCAAAGAGAAAGACTTCTTGTGAGAAGATCTAGCCTTGGGAGGCTCTGGAGGCAAATTTCGCCTTGACATCTTGCGAAGTGTCGATTCGATCTCCTTGCCGTAATTTGAGCACCATTTCTTCGACTCGTAAGTCGCTGACGGCAGTTGTTCGGAGCAGTGGTCTGCCCACCATGGTCCGATGCTCTTGAGCTCATCGTATTGCGATGATACCCAGAGTGTTTCAGAGGGTGCAAATACGGCGCTAAGAGGACGGGCATGTACTACATCTGGTGTAGCAAACATCCCCGCTTGCGACTGCCACATGTTTGTGACTTCGTTCACTACGTTATTTGCGTCGAATACTAGGAGCAGTGCCTTGTTGGCACGCAGCAAAGTCGGATTAGGATTCGCCAGGGTTAGCGATGAAAACTGAACAGTGTCCCTATTGGAACGACTGTTTTCATTCACGAGAGCTTGAAGACCTGGTGAGGTAACCACCTGCGACAGGAGGTTTGATGGTACCAGACCGTGCCTCAGGATTGAGGATAATGCCTGTAGGTCCGTGGCATGCATGATGTAACAAGGGTTGTTCTGTCGAACAAAATCCGCCATGCCGACGGGCCTTGGCGCGTTAGTGGAGAGACGCTGTGCATGGGACTGCACAGGATTGCTCCCCGTTGCCATGAAGTCTGAGATGGTCATGTGTGACCTTGGTCTCTCTTCTTCAGGATCTGGTTCTTCAGCTCTTGGTAGAGTTCTTCGTGAACCGTGTCCTCCTACTGCCGAGAGGTAAAGCTTGGTCATGGTCATCACATTTGCATCCTGTGGGATGGTAACGGCGGCAATTGTTGTTTCAGCCCTGCCATCTTGGTCATAAACCATAGTGACCACGAACCTGGACTTAGTGTTAAGTAAAACACCAAGCGCGATCTCTTGTGGTGAATATTGTGCAAGCTGTGCATCGGCCAACTTGGACATGTCCAGAAGATAATTGTGTTGGCCAGAAAAGAGATCTTGGCGCTGATTCTGAAGGTGTCTCGTTGAGTGTGCTAACCACCTTCCGACCTTGTTGGTCTTGGAGAGAATGTGGAAGCATATCTCTGGTGAGAGACCTGTTACTTCTACCAGTCTTGGCACTGAGGAGGGATAGTCATATTCTCCAGATGCATCAAGACTCACACATTGTTTTACCTCCTGTGGGAGGCCAGTCTGAAGGTGATGTGCAAGCATCGTACAAAACTGGCGTGGATCACGAGCGTGATTGCCCACGTTGTTATCCCAGTATAAAAGGGGACTGTTGTCCCATGGTCCTTGGAGGACTCCTTCGTAGAGCCTGACTCCATGGTTGGAGATTGGAGTGAGCTTTGCTCTACTCGCATGACCACATCGTAAGATCAGGTCAGCAAGATCTCTTGGACGCGGATTGAACACCTGTTGGTGACCAATGTAAATGTACGGAGGCTCGTTATTTTTCTCACGTTTGTGAAATCGGTGTCCACCGTGTTCGGTGTGTCGACGTGATGCGTCCCGACGAGACTCGGGGTAAGAGCTATCCATGTGTGGATGTCGCTCATGGTACGCCTGTTCTGACCTTGGTAGGGCGTATCCATCACGGCTACGGAAATTTGATCGTGTGCTCATTACGGCACGATGACCAAACGGGATCAGGAATGCTTGGTTAGCTCAAAAGGCTAGTTGCTGTGAGGCTCGAGGCTGAAAGCGGCTGCGGATGGTATAGAACATAGAGTTCTCATGAACATGTCTGATCTTAAGGAAAACGCAGCTTGCAGACACAAATTTTCTTTTAGACAAAAAACAGTCTAAATAGAAAATCCAGCACATGGTTGTGCTACCAGCAAACAAGACTACCACCATGTTCCTTGGCAATAAAATAATCGGTAAATCTCTGTTGAGACATCAATTCCAAGGAAGGCTACCGCTGTAGCGGCATTCCTAAGGTTGTCTATAATCCACCGAACAGTGAAAGCTTTATGTTGAAGGAGTTCACGGAAGGGTGGAGGAATGTCTGTTTCTGGTAAGTTTCCTGTTTCCAGAGCCTTGATAAGCTCATCAGGTTGTGCCGAATGCTTTGTTAATGCATCAGCTAGGCAGTACTTCGAACTTACATGAGCTAGATCATCTAGAGATCCAGAGTTGGATTCCTTACGAAGCATCTGTATAAGATGGTGAGTTTCCTTTTGCTCTGGAAGGTGTGTCGTGCCTGCTGTTGTCACAAGATTGTTCGCATCTGTTCTGATATGTATAGGTACGGTCTCTGATGAGAGATCTGCCCAAAGTCCCTTGAGGAACAGGCAGGTACCAAAGAAACGCATCAGTGCGTTAAGCTCTGCCACTGTTGTGGACATTGTGGTTGTCGTAATCTTGTGAGACTCATAATCCACCAGGCTACCTCTCGAGGATGTTTCCTTAATAGAGGATTCAGAGAAATCATTCTTCTTGGAAGAAGCAGCTGCTGCTGATTGTTTCATTCCCTTTAGCTTTGGGTTTCGATCTTCAGCAAGGAAAATAACATGTGCTCTCTGAGATGATTTGTCATCATTGTTCCTGTAGGAAGCATCAGGGTAACCAAGGATTCTGAGATTTCCCTTCAGCGGCCAAAAACGCAATTCTACTTCGGTAGACTTCAAAATCCTAACAAGCTTGTTCAGTTCTCGAATATCACCGATAGTAGGCTTGGCAGCCTTGCTTGCACACCTACTGAAGCGATAACAGATGTGGGCTTGAGTCCGGCTTTGTAGCCAGTTGATCTGTCCTAAAACACTTCTATAAGCAGTGTGCTGCTGTGGTGTGCATTGTTGCTCATTGTTGAGCTTCTTGTCAAAAACAATTTCTTCTAGAGCTTCAACCGCTAGGTTCTGATTTACTGAGATATGTGCTGGCACTGATGCTGTAGCATCCTTCCAGACTAATCTCTGTCCTACAAACATGATATCATTCGTGTCTTCAGAACCTACTGCAAATTCCTTTTTGATCGATTCAATCACGGCCTTACGAAAGGTGTCATCACCGGCCAGGCACAGGTCATCTACATGCAAACAGACTACTCCATGTACCTGTCTACCCTTGGCATTGTTGCCTGCTATGGGATCTAGGAGATAGTCAATCGCTGATTCCATGGTCTTTGGCTGAGACTTCTTGAGCTCAGCATCTGCAGTTGCAGACTTCTTGCCATACAACACATATGTACAGCGATCCGCACGGGTTGGCACCAGGCCATAAGACAGGAGTGCCTTATCAACGATGTTCCACCATCTTCGAGGTGCATCGTTAAGTCCATAAGCGGGTTTCCTCATCCTCGCTGCAATGTAGGGAGGATAACCTGCTTCAGGAGGAATCTGACAGATTATGTCTCTCGACTCATCATAGGCTTCACCCTGCAGAAAAGCAGTCTTTAGGTCGATGTGTGTCAGATTCCACAGATTGTTAGCTGCTAGTTGAATCGCTAAGCGGAAACCTGGGCGACTCGCAGCAGGACTATCAGTTTGCTGTATGTCCTTTTGTCGATCCTGGAAACCTCTTAGGACCCATCGGACCTTGCACTTAAGGAAGTTTCCGTCCTTATCTCTTTTTAGAGTCAGGACCCATCGACCAGTGACATAATTTCGGATGTTTCCGAGTTTCCGTGTATCGACGAGCTCAAAGACATCGTTGTCTAGCCAGCTCTGATATTCTGCTGCTTTCGCTTCATCAAACTGTTTCTTCATCTCACGCTTTTCCTTGGCGGTTGCCTCCTTCCGCTGTGCCTTCTGGGTTAAATTCGCTGAGTTCCTGGGGGAACTTAGAGATAAGGCCTTGTCCTCTTCCGTGAGAAGATCATACTCTTCACGGATGTCAGATCGAAACCTTTTAGTGGGTTTCTACCGTGTTCGGTCTGACCTCACTCTTGATGTTACCTCTCTGATGTCTACGGGTCCGCCATGCATGTACCGAGGCATGGAGAAAGAACCGGTGTTACTGCACAGTTTCTGTTCTTCTGTGAGAAGGACCCAGTCCTTCTCATCTACGACCAAGTCACCTTCCTCATCAGAGTAATACCTTGTGTTTTCTGACTCGGCATAGCTCTCCGGTTCTGGTGAACCAGAAGTGTGAGGAGGAGCGGACGGTTGTCCGGGGTCGTCTGGGACCAGTTCTTCTTCAGTGTCTTCTTCATCTTGTTGTAATGGAAGAATGGGTCCCTGTGGATGTGCCTTCGGTTTAGGTTTAGGTGTCGGTACCTGTGAGGGTGATTTCTGTTTGTGCGGCGAAACTTTCCTTTCCGATGAAGACCTTGGCGACACATCACCCCCCAGACGCCGAGGAGACGGAACGCGAGGAGGCGGACGCACGCGAGGCTTAGCCCGAGCAGGAGCCACGGGCTCATCGGAGGAAACGGCCGGTAGTCGCGGTGGAGGTACTGGAGGAGCGACGAGCGGACGCGTGACGGCGGCGTGCCGGAAGGCATTCGGCCTTCTGCTGATCTGGTTTCCGGCATCATTTATTCGCATGGCCATAGAGAAACGCGTACAGATGTGATCCGTGAGCGATTAGTGCTCATTGGTTCCGACGGGTCTGACGGCGAAACCTCTTCGTCCGACATGATTACATCCGGCGGTGTTCGCACGGACGGTGAAGTCTTGCCGCCTGTCATCTGGAATAGCACCCCCGAGAAGGTTGATGGGTGTACCTTGTTCCAGGAAACATGGTGCGGCAAGCAACACGTCATAGTCGAATTGGGCTTCTTCTTGTTCCAGAAGACAAGAACGCCATCAGTTACACTGGTGAGTGCTTTAACTGTTCCAAATGTACCTCTGTATAGAGTACACTGTTCGAAACCAGACCCTGGTAAGAGTCTTGATCTAAGGCGAGTAATGTCGGACACCAAGGCATCAAGGGACGGTGATGGTTTGGAATGATGCAATGGTAATTCAGTTTTACTCGATAAGGAATTTACTCTAGCAACAAGTGATCTGATTTTTGGATCTTGCAGGAGTTTGGAATCCTTGAGAGGATTTGCTGTCAAAAGTGAATACTCTTGGTCAAGAAGTTCCGAAAGTCCCTGGAGGCATTCATCTCCAGAGTATCCTAGTATGTCTGTGACTAACGAAAGATGAGATGCATATGTATCTCTCTTCAGGAATCTTGCCAAACACGAGGCAAAGGTCTCACAGAATTCATAAGGATACACTTGTGCGAGTTTCGTTTTAAGACCGTAGCCTTGAATACCCTTTTCGTCTCATGGTGGAGATGTTGGAGACTTCGTTTTGGCAGAATGCCTCTGGAGAGGAATTAAAACTTGCGGTGGCAAGTTGTGCATAAAAATCGAAGATTTCGATTCATAGTATCCTGTTGGATCTTTCATGCCATAGGCCTGTAGGTTACAGACCTCATAGCTGATCTTATGATTAGAAAACAGGCGTTTTTCTTCTGGTGAAGACCAGAGCCTGCTGTAGTATGGGTTCTCAAGAACAAAGTAACGTCCGAGCTTCATTTGGTGGTCTGCGACCGATTCACAGAATTTTAAAACAGAAAGTCTCTTGGCAAAGCCTTTCTTCCACTGTGAGTACCAGCTAGACCACTGAGAATGGTCAGGTGACATAACAATAATAGTAGGTTCTTGTTCCTTGATGATCCTAAGAAGATTGGAGCGACCTTGTGGTTGCTCAAGATCTAGACCGCTACGCAAATCGACTGGCTGACCTACTCGAAGACCTGATAGGGCAGCCTTGTGACTCATGCGGGGAGATCCGCCGTAGAGTTCTAGAAAATCAATCTTCCCAATACTGGTGACCTGCCAGTGACACTCTTGATGAGGAATCGTTAGGTCTGTCGACTGCAAGGAAGCATCGAAGGTGACCATACAACTTGCGTGGTCAGAACCTTCTGACGCCAGAGTTTCCTCATCAGGAGCGAGAGGAATCTCCACATCAGATGTTATGTCATAGTTTTTCCTCAGTTTTGAGATATTGACACGGACGATGCGTGTTCCAAGATCCACACCTACCATGGATCCTCCGAGTTCGGAGATCACCTTTCCTTTTAGCCAAGATCCATGTTTTGACCCAGTGGATCCAATCTTAGACTTATCTTCTGACCAGTAGAAAACCTTATCTCCCAAAGAGAAAGGTCCTTGGGTCATTGACAGTCTGGCTGCAAGATCTCTACGCAGATAATCAGATTGGCGTGCCTCTTGGTAAGCCCTGTTGGCAAGCTCCTTAATGGCTCTCGCAGTGACTTCCGTATCAGTTGGATTACCTGTCAACTGATTGGGATCGGCGTTCTCTGGTGTTATAACATCTCGAGGACGCCTTCCAAAGGCCATTTCTAAAGGAGTAACTCCTACGTAGGTAATCGAAGAGTTTCTTGCCAAACATGCTTGGCGAACGAGGTTGCCATACTTCATGGTGATTCCGTTATACTGCGGGTCACCATCCTTCAGGATCTGAAGTATGAGCTTAATCTGACGCTTCAGCAATCTTACAGCAGCTTCGGCCCTGTTGGGCCATGGTGTTCCAGGTCCTGTTGCCACAGGCTTGATATTCTGCCGATTGTAATAAGCCTCCATGTTTGGAGTCATGAATGCTTGATCTCCAACTACAACCTTTGGGTTGATCTGAAATTTCTCAAAGTAGTCATTCATAATCGACATTGTAGTATGTTCTTCTTTATCCTGGACTACTTCGGCAGTCAACAAGTTTGTTGCTCCATCATAGAGAATAAGAAATACTAAGCGACTATCCTTGCCGGGAATTGGAAGCTAACCGTGATCTACGAAGGTGAGATCACCGAAAGTCTCTGATCTTAAACCAGAAATCTTCGCTCTTGAAGGAGCTCTCACATGTTCCTGGCAGGCTGAACACTTTTTGACCAGTTGGTCATATAGCTCGTATATCTCTTTTGGGATCTGTAAGGCTTTTGTGCGTCGCTTGAACTGATCCGTACTCATATGACGGTGCTTAAGGTGAAGCTTATAGAGTTCTACAGGGTCCTTAAGCTTCTCATGAATCCTGCGAAGAGCAATGGGAAGAGATGGCGAAGGTTCTGCGACAATCTCTTCACCTGTTGGTGAGTCTGTGCCAGGAGCAGGGTATTCTCTTGACTCAAGTGGTCTTACCTCCGTCCCGTCATCAGCTCCTGGGACTGTAGACTTCTATTCAACAGGAGGTTTATCCGCATATTTGCGGGTTTTCTTCAGAAGGTTTTTAAGACCCTTTGGAGTCTTTATCTTCGCAGATGGAACCTCAAGTCTTTCTTCTTCTGGAGGTTCATGCGGTGCAGAGGATTCTGCAGGTTTGTCTCTAGAGCCTGATGATGGTTCCAATGGTCCGGAAGGCTCAGGAACATCTCCAGATGATTCTGGTGGATCAAGTCTCTTGGCAGATGATTCTGCCGGATCAGATGGAAGAGGCTTCCTTTTCCCTGAAATCCTCTTCGGTGGTGGATCAGCTGCTCCCTCAGGTGCTCTGTCACAACCCTTGCGGTACGTGTGAGCCTTTTTCTGTCCGGCACAGGCTGGACAGCGACCTTCCGGTATCCTAACATAAGGCTTATTGGCTCCTAGAGCAGTCTCCGTCGCACGGAACGATGTACCTGACTTAGGAAGGTACTTCCTGGTGGAAGTAAAGCCTAGAAGGTCCAATACCAAATGGTTATTGGTACTAATCGGAAGAGGGGTTTTATACAAACCGAAAGCTTCACACGTTGCTAGGTCAGCTGTGGGACTACACTCGAGAGTCATTCTTAGGTTTCTCATCTGTTCAATGGAGAACAAGATGGGGACTCTTCCCTGATCCAAAACTTCTATGGTTGTATCTCTTCTTGGAGTTGTGTTAAACCATAGTGTTACACGCTCCTTGATAAGAGCTGTCTCACTATCTGCGAAAGAGAACTTCGTGTTCGAAGGTGAGAAAGTGAAATCAATCATGCCTGGGGCATGTTGCTTCACGGCCTTGATAAGCCTGTTCACCGCATAGCGGGAAACCATAGCCCTAGTACAACCAGAGTCAAGTATGACAAAGGTAGGGCTCTTATCAAGATTGATCCGCTCTGTGAGAGCAGATAGGACGGTGTGCTGCAACGGAAACACTGCTGTTGCAGTCTCCACACCTTGCCCCTCGGATGGTTCAAAGACCTAGGGCACGTAACTCACTGATGAGTTGTACACGGGTTCTTGGTGCGCGCTCGGATCTGTGCCTCTACCTGATGATCCTGCTTGATTTCTTCTCTTCTTTTTCCGTGTCTTTCTTCGTGAGGCTTGTGATGCATAGTATGTGTAAGACGTTTGATCGTCGTAAGCGGCATAATTCCAACTGGAGTCAGTATAATAACTGTCCTCATACCATGAATCCCAGCTCGGTGTGGTGGAACTTTCATAGGCCTGTGGAGATCCAGATTGGTCTCCTTGTAAGGAGGCAGACTTAGCTGTATCCTTACCCTTGCCTTTTGATTTTGTACCCTTGAAGGAGCTTCCTTTATCTCCTTTGTCCTTTCCTTTTCCTTTGCCTTTTCCACCTTTTCCTTTTTCTTTTCCTTTACCTTTACCGAAATAGCTGGAATCAGTTTGATCATGTTCTGCCTGGTTGGCTCTCCCTTTTCCGCGGTATGACCTAAAACGGCCACGTCCTTTTCGCTTGCCACCCTTTGCTTTTCCCGGTGATCCGGGACGCATTCTTGGTCTTCTTCCCTTTTTGAATCTCCTTGCAACGAAGGCTTCATGGTCGTCAACTGTCCAGAAGACAGCTTCTTCATCCTCGGCGGCAAGAAAGCCTTCCTCAAGGGTGTCTTCGTCTTGGAGCCAAAATCCATCGACTCCGTCGTATTCACCCTGATCGAGGATGAGGAAGTTTCGACCTCCGCGTTTGCGACGCTGATCTCTCCTTCCATGGCGGTCCTTCTTGTGAGAAGTGTGCCGAATATTGGGATCCTGCAGACCAGTTCTGGTCGTTGAGAACTGATCGAACATGGTCTGCCGTACTATAGGGTACGTGTAGGTCTCAATTCGGTAACCTTGGTTGGTCAATGCTGTTACCAACCTCTCACGTTGCATCTCATTTAGGTCGGACCGCACTAGGAAGAGGAGAGCTAGGAGATTATCATTTAGAGGAAACGCTCTTCGATGATTATCAAGGCGTTCCTTGTTCCATGTTTCGAAGAAACGTGCGGCGTATGTGTCTCTCTCTGTTGCATCCTGTAGGCGCATGAAGGTTTGATCTGCTTGCACAGCCTGCATGAAATCAGGATGGGCATCTTCCAGAATTATCTCTGGCAAGAGATCCATCCATGAGTTTCTCACGCGCTGTAGCACGATCTCAAACTTAGCAATCCAAGTCACAAAGTCTTGGTTGCCCTTCCATGCCTTGAATAGGCCGAGAAAACGCCACAGGAAAACGTACTGTTCTCCCTTCACGAAAAATGGACGCATCTTCTTCTTGAAGTAATCTACTCCGTCTGGGGCTGCAAGCCTTTCTCTGTTGAGTGATTCTTTTTGTACTGCGGCCAATCCGGGGAGCCTCGTCTTGAGAGACGGACCTCTTTTGGTATCATCCAGCGTTGTTATATCGCACCAGTCGTCAATCAACTGTTCATACTCAAACCACGAGGTGGTGACATCATAGGCAGGCGCGATCTTGGGCGTTATGCCTAATGATGCAAGCATGCGGTCAGATGTTGCATATGACTGTGCGACATAAGTAGCTGGACCTTGGGAGGCCTCTTCGTTCTCATATCCCCCGGAGGACTGGGAACTGCCGTCGGCTTCGCTATGCGAGCTCGACATTGTGCTGCCTCTTATCCGCTTGGTTAAGCGTTCGGCGAGGCCGACCGCTGTAGCGGACTTTGTGAGGCGGGCGGCACTTTCCGGGCTCCGCTACCAGAAAAAAAAAAAACAAAAAAAAAAAAAAAAAAAAAAAAAAAAAAAAAAAAAAAAAAAAAAAAAAAAAAAACAAAAAAAAAAAAAACAAAAAAAAAACAAAAAACTTGACGATCACCCCCAAGGATATCCTTGTAAGGAGGGTGTATGACCAGGTTATTCCATAAGGATCAAGGGCAGCGACCTGCACACGGACAGTAGTGCTTCGTCTTGCTACGCAAGGAGGAGCTTAACTGTCCTCAATATGGTAAAACCACCTGTGAGCCAATTGGCAGCGGACGGTTTATGTATGAGCATGCAGCCATTTGCTGGTAGGTACTGTTAGAGCTTACCCCCTTAAGTGGGGTTGTTGGTTAGGTTTACGGTTTTTTAACCCCTCTCCCCCCCCACCCCCCTCACCCTTGCTCCCCTCCCTCCCTCTCCTACCCCTCCCCCTCACCCTTTCCTCACCTACATCCCCTCCCCTCCCCTGCCCTCCCCTGCCCCCCCCCTCCCCTCCTTTCCCCTCCCCTACCCTCCCCTCCCCCTCCCCTCCCCTCCCCTCGCCTCCCCTCCTCCCCTCGCCTCCCCTCGCCTCCCCTCCCCTCCCCTCCCCTACCCCCTTCCCCTCCCCGCCCCTCCCCTCCCCTCCCCTCTCCTCCCCTCCCCTCCCTGGCTTCCAGTGTTTAGCAGCCTCGGGTTTAAGGCTCCAGTGTTTAGGGGCCTGGGGTTTAGGGCCAGGGCCCCCAGTGTTTAGCGGCCTACGGTTTCCATCTGACAAGGCAAAAAGAAGGATGCTAGTTGACCATGCTGGTTTCCATTTTGCAAAGCAAAAACAAGGATGCTAGTTGACCACGCTGGTTTCCATTTTGCAAGGCAAAAAGAAGGATGCTAGTTGGACACTCTGGTTTCCTCCTGCAAAAACAAGGATGCTAGTTGACCACGCTGGTTTCCATCTGACAAGGCAAAAAGAAGGATGCTAGTTGACCACGCTGGTTTCCATTTTGCAAGGCAAAAACAAGGATGCTAGTTGACCACGCTGGTTTCCATTTTTCAAGGCAAAAAGAAGGATGCTAGTTGCACACGCTGGTTTCCGTGTGCCAAGGCAAAAAAGGATGCTAGTTGACCATGCTGGTTTCCATCTGACAAGGCTAAAACAAGGATGCTAGTTGACCTGTTTCCATCTGACAAGGCAAGAAGAAGGATGCTAGTTGACCACGCTGGTTTCCATCTGACAAGGCAAAACCAAGGATGCTAGTTGCACACGAAGGTGTGCTTGTTAGTGTGCCACGGCCAAGGTTTTGAGTCGTTCTTGATCAGTTGCTCAATGCGCTGCCTTGAACGGTCATCGCAAAGAAGCTTGATAGCTGCAGTTGCTACTGTAAAGCGATGGCGTGACCGCAGCCTCAGCTGCTGTGGGTAGTGCTTTCTTCTTACACTTTCAACATTTTAACGGTAACTTACGGTCTACTTGCGAATCGACGACGGTTGCAAATATGATAGATTCTTTGAGTCGTGAGTCGTATGTAAGTTAGTATTTAATAATTCAAGCCAAAAGAAATAAAACTATAATTCTAATGTGAGGGGATTCTCTGGGCGGGTGGGGTTTATTCTTGAAGATAGCTTGACTAGAAATAGCTTGACCTTAAATCTTCAAAGTCAGAGCTGCTGAACCCTAAACCCTAAACCCTAAACCCTAAACCCTAAACCCTAAACCCCTAAACCCTAAACCCTAAACCCTAAACCCTAAACCCTAAACCCTAAACCCAAAACCCAAAACCCTAAACCCAAAACCCAAAACCCTAAACCCTAAACCCTAAACCCTAAACCCAAAACCCTAAACCCTAAACCCTAAACCCTAAACCCTAAACCCTAAACCCTCTCTTTCAAATGAGTATTTAAATGTTGAGCCATGTTTTCGTTCGGGACCCCCCGGTGGTTCAGCTAGGTTTTCGTATGGACCCCCCGGTGGTTCAGCTAGGTTTTCGTATGGACCCCCCGGTGGTTCAGCTAGGTTTTCGTATGGACCCCCCGGTGGTTCAGCTAGGTTTTCGTATGGACCCCCCGGTGGTTCAGCTAGGTTTTCGTATGGACCCCCCGGTGGTTCAGCTAGGTTTTCGTATGGACCCCCGGTGGTTCAGCTAGGTTTTCGTATGGACCCCCCGGTGGTTCAGCTAGGTTTTCGTATGGACCCCCCGGTGGTTCAGCTAGGTTTTCGTATGGACCCCCGGTGGTTCAGCTAGGTTTTCGTATGGACCCCCCGGTGGTTCAGCTAGGTTTTCGTATGGACCCCCCGGTGGTTCAGCTAGGTTTTCGTATGGACCCCCGGTGGTTCAGCTAGGTTTTCGTATGGACCCCCCGGTGGTTCAGCTAGGTTTTCGTATGGACCCCCCGGTGGTTCAGCTAGGTTTTCGTATGGACCCCCGGTGGTTCAGCTAGGTTTTCGTATGGACCCCCCGGTGGTTCAGCTAGGTTTTCGTATGGACCCCCCGGTGGTTCAGCTAGGTTTTCGTATGGACCCCCGGTGGTTCAGCTAGGTTTTCGTATGGACCCCCCGGTGGTTCAGCTAGGTTTTCGTATGGACCCCCCGGTGGTTCAGCTAGGTTTTCGTATGGACCCCCGGTGGTTCAGCTAGGTTTTCGTATGGACCCCCCGGTGGTTCAGCTAGGTTTTCGTATGGACCCCCCGGTGGTTCAGCTAGGTTTTCGTATGGACCCCCGGTGGTTCAGCTAGGTTTTCGTATGGACCCCCCGGTGGTTCAGCTAGGTTTTCGTATGGACCCCCCGGTGGTTCAGCTAGGTTTTCGTATGGACCCCCCGGTGGTTCAGCTAGGTTTTCAGCTAGGTTTTCGTATGGACCCCCCGGTGGTTCAGCTAGGTTTTCGTATGGACCCCCCGGTGGTTCAGCTAGGTTTTCGTATGGACCCCCCGGTGGTTCAGCTAGGTTTTCGTATGGACCCCCCGGTGGTTCAGCTAGGTTTTCGTATGGACCCCCGGTGGTTCAGCTAGGTTTTCGTATGGACCCCCCGGTGGTTCAGCTAGGTTTTCGTATGGACCCCCCGGTGGTTCAGCTAGGTTTTCGTATGGACCCCCGGTGGTTCAGCTAGGTTTTCGTATGGACCCCCCGGTGGTTCAGCTAGGTTTTCGTATGGACCCCCCGGTGGTTCAGCTAGGTTTTCGTATGGACCCCCCAAATGTTCACCTTGTATTTTCTAGGTTTCAGGGTTTAGGGCCTAGGGTTTGGGCTTTAGGGTTTAGGGCCTAGGGTTTGCCTTTAGGGTTTAGGGCCTAGGGTTTGGGCTTTAGGGTTTAGGGCCTAGGGTTTCGGCTTTAGGGTTTAGGGCCTAGGGTTTGGGCTTTAGGGTTTAGGGCCTAGGGTTTGGGCTTTAGTGTGTCATGCTTCTTTCTGTAAGGCGGAAAAGATGACACATTTCCGGCCTGAAATGTGTCATGCTTCTTTCTGTACTGCAGCAATAGAAACATAAGTATGCCTGGAAATCGAGGCGTAGGGTTTGAGGTTTGATGTCGTTTAAGGGTAACGAAAAAACTTTCTAACTCTTATGTTTTGGGATTCTTTGGGTGGGTGGGTATTCTTCCAAGTTCTTACTAGCGAACTTGACTAGATACCGCTCGACCAGAGCTGCTGAACCCTAAACCCTAAACCCTGAACCCTAAACCCTAAACCCTAAACCCAAACCCTAAGGAGCCCTGGAGCCTGGGACCGAAGACAGCAGCCAAGGATGCCGATTTCTGGTGTGCGCCGCCGTATTTCGAAGAAGACTTCGCCTTCGGCCCGCTGGGCTGCAGCCAGGGCTTCGCGATTTTCTGAGGGTTTTGGGGATTTAGGTTTAGGCTCTCCGAGGTTTCGGGTTAGGGTAGGGGTTGGGGCAGGATGATTACCATGATGGCTGTTGTGGCAATGGAACCGCAGAAGAAGACGATGACGGTCACTAGTGCTCCATTGGCTACGACTCCGATTGGTCGTTTTCAGCCGCTGCTGACTTGCTCGTCATCATGATCAGCATCCGAATTCCCATCATCGCCATCATCGCTTTCATCGTTATGATCACTTCATCACCCCCATCATCGTCTTCATCGCCATCATCACGTCATCAACATCAGCATCATCACCAGCATCTTCATCAGCATCATCTTCATCGGCAGCCCCATCACCAAAACCATCACCACTATCGCCATCATCAACAAAGTCATCATCATCATCATCATCATGATCATCATCTTCATCATCATCATCATCATCATCATCATCATCATCACTTCTCATCACCATCATCACCTTCTCATCACTACCATCATCATCATCAGTTTCAGGATCATCACCCTCATCATTGTCAGCATAGAAAACTTTCCTCACCATGTGCGTAGGCATCTTGCAAGCAAGATGAATAGTGTTTTGCGCAAGAGGGACGAGACGAAACCTATGAGCCCATGCATCAGCAGCAGCAAGGAGGCAGAGCAGCAGGACAACCGAGAGGTGAAACAACTGCAGCCACGTGCTTGTGCTCCCGGCACTGTGTTCGCATGGAAGAGCGCGCGATGCATGGGCAGTTGTTTGCACCACTGCTTGCTGCCCCACTTCATGGACGAACAAACCTGGTCCAAGCTCTTCTCTCTTCTGGCTTCGACCTCCAGCCGCGAGCAATTTCCCGTAGAGTTCTGCGCAAGCTAACGGAATCAGGGCGAGAGTCTTCGAACGCAATGTAAGATGACCGTCATTGTTGTCTCAATGGTGTGATGACTAAGAGTAGTGTTGAGCAGATTGCTGACCCTGGTTGAATCTGTCAGGGTCTTCTTTTGACAGTGTTGATACTTCTCACGTGAATTTTGTGCCCTAACCTCATCTCCCTCTTCAGCGCATCACCGGAGTATCCCGTTTGTGACGATCGCCAGTGAACCCACTCATGTACCGGCGCTGTTGAGCCATGACTCGGCTAGTAGGATTGATACGGTGCTGTGTTCAAGACAGTCTGACGAAAGCTGGCTTTTTTGCATTCCTTCTTGGGGAGATTGCAAGCCTTCATGCATATCCTGACAGGGAATGGCAGCTGCGTCTTGAATTGAATCCAACACCCTTAGCCTCAAACTCAGCAACCCCTTAGGCCCTAAGCCCCTGCTGCCCCGAGGAATTGTCAAGATCGGAAAGCTCGGTGAGCGTCCCCCGTAACTGTCCCTACGAGGCGCTGGGCGTCGCGAGGCTCCGACCTAAAAAATCCTCCCTAACGGTTCCTTGAGGGGATCTTTCAGGATCTACGAGTGCTTTACAAGGGTTTCGGATCTAGGGCTTGTGTTTGGAAATCTGAAAACACCAGACCCAACCCCGACAGTGCAGGTTTTCGGGCATTGGGCTGAGGTTTGGGTCTGAGGGGCCCTGGTCGCCAGGAATGCAACTGAGGCGGAGATCAAGCAAGCCTACAGACGCCTGGCACTGCAAAGGCATCCGGACAAGCTGCCGGTCCAGCATCGGGGTTGCAGTTAATATTAGCATTGGACTTGGTGTTAGTGGTAGTGGTAGTAGTAGTGGTAGTAGTAGCAGTGGTAGTAGTAGAAGTAGTAGTAGAAGTAGTAGTAGAAGTAGAAGTAGTAGTAGTAGTAGTAGTAGCAGCAGCAGTAGTAGTAGAAGTAGTAGTAGTAATAGAAGTAGAAGTAGTAGTAGTAGTAGTAGTAGTAGTAGTAGTAGTAGTAGTAGTAGTAGTAGTAGTCGGTAGTAGTAGTAGTAGCAGCAGTAGTAGTAGTAGTAGTAGTAGTCGTGGTGGTGGTAGTAGTAGTAGTAGTATTTTGGGTTTTGGGATCGGGAGAGGTTGGAGTTGGCTTGTTAGGGTTCAAACCCTCCGCCCCAAACCCAGAACCCCAAACTCCGGAATCCCAAACCCCACCCTGCAACAACAACCCTCTCATAAATATGCCCCCAGGCTTGGCCAGGCTAGAAATGCCCTCTGTCAGAGCCTTCCGAGGTGGGTTTGAGGCTTCGGGTTGAGATATGGGAGTTGCCGAAAACTAGGGGTACCCTATTTTGGGGTCCTTGTAGTAAGGATCCTACTATTTAGGGTACCATATTAGGATCCCCGATTTTCGAGAGCAAAAGGTGTGGCTGGAAGCAGTAGGGTCCAGGGCAACTTCAGATTTAGGGTGGAGCGAGTCTTGTAGAAGCCTCGGGAGTTTCCGAAAATAGGGGACCCTTATATGGTACCCTAGATAGTAGGATCATTATAAGGACCCCAAAATAGGGAACCCGTAGCTTTCGGAAACTCCCAAGTGTAGCTTCGATATAGCTCCCAGGGCGACTTCCGAAGCGAAACCCTTGAATCCGCCCCTACCTCTCATATGAAGACACCTCAGATTGTACACGAATCGTGGTCACTTTCATCCCCGACTGAAGTATACTTGGAGGTTCATGGATAGTTGTAAGTAGGGCTATAACTAGGGTAACTATACTTATAACCCTAATTAGGGCACTTATAACCCTACTTATAACTACCCATGAACCCTAAACCCTATACCCTTATGGAATCCCTACAGATCCCTTTAAAGGGACCCGTAAAGGAACCCTTATAACTACCCCTGAACCTCCAAGTATTGGAGTTTCCGAATGGAGACCTAAGTTCCGAGTTGCGGTTTGGCTTTGGGATTTAGGGCTTGGGGCGTCTCCCAGTAAGGTCTCTGTAAAGCCACCTAAACGCTTCTAGGCTTAACAGAACATGTGCCATGTGGTTTCTAGACATCTGTAGAGTATATGTATTTCTGTTGCCATTCCTGCTTGCGATGTTTGGCGAGCAGTTTAGGCCCTTGCCTCAAGGTTAGGCCGTCAGCCAGATGCAAGCGAACTGCACGCTGCGACGGAGGCCTCATGGCGGATCACGCAGGCCTTCGCGCTGGCGGGTGTTGCACTTAAGGTTTCTGCAGGACTTTAGCTCGGTCTTGTATGATCCAGGTGTTGGGTTGTCAGAGATGAAGAGGGCGTATTTGTGTATCAACGACAGCAGCCATAAGTCATGGTGAAGTCACGAGTACTGGGCAACACGGCCAGGGGCACTTGTGCACAACCTAAACCCTAAACCCTGAACCTTAAATCCCTCGACCTTTGTTTTCCAGCAAGATGATGCGTTGTGTAAGTGTAAAGGAAGACAAGGCCAAAAGGAAGTGGACGATTGGCCAGATCATTAGGTTTCGCGGCGCCGTAACTGCTTCGGTTTAGGATCTTAGGTTTTCGGATGCACGCGGTTCAGGGATTAGAGTGCAGGGTGTAGGTTCGCCGTGTGTGAGGCGTTCGAAATTCTGTCCGATCCCGACCAACGACGGAAGTACGATGAGGCGGTGGGCTTCAGCAGCCGCTCAGCATTTGGAGCAGATTTAACCATGACAGTCTCATGTCACCCCTCTGACGAAACTATTTGAATCTCTTTTGTTTGGTTCTGCCCGCGCATGAGCGCTGATTATGAGGGTTGTTTTCTGTTGATATGGGAATACTGACGGCTCTTGTTACCAGATACTTGGGTTTTTCGTGAAGATGTTGAGCATGCTCCCGGCAGTCCGCAGTTGGCAGCGGGCTCAAGGCAGTCTTGGTCGGTCTGACAGTTAGTGAGTTTTGCTGTCATCTGGTTGTTGTCGGAGAGTCTGCTATAGGTTTTGCAACTTGTGACTTGCCGCAAGAAGTGGGACTGGTTTCAGAGGGCAGTCCCATGAACGTAGATGCTGTTGGTTTTGCGATCGTCTTTTTGGTTGCGGTTGTTATTGTCATGATGTTTCTACGGCTTGCCGTCAAACTCGTGTGCGCGGTCCTCACTTCTTCTGTATGACATATGAACCATGCGCATCTTGACGACTGATGTGTTTGCTGAGTGGCTGTCGCAGCGTCATTGTTGTTGCTGTCAGTGTTGTCCCGCCACCACCCGTCATTGCGTTTGTAATAATAATAATAAGTATTATTATTATTACATTTGTTATTATTACTACTAGTATTATTATTATTGTTATTATTATTACTATTAATATTTGGCCCGCCACTTTTGCGGTTTAGGCGGCCCTGTCGTTGCGGCCGACTGGAGTATCCGCTGATACGGCCTGCATTTCTACCAGTAGTCAATAGAGTGAAGTCAGCAGTGAGCAGTGCGCCTAGAGGATTGACGAATTAGCAGCCACATAGTCGTAATGCACCACTGTAGGTGCTGGTCGTGGTGGTGGTGGCGGTGGTGGTGGTGGCGGTAGTATTAGTGGTAGTGGCAGTGGCTGTGGCAGTGGCTGCGGCAGTGGCAATGGCAGTGATAGCAGTGGTGGGAGTAGTAGTAATAGTAGTAGTAGTAGTCGTCGTCGTCGTCGTCGTCGTCGCAGTCGCAGTCGCAGTCGCAGTCGCAGTCGCAGTCGTAGTCGTAGTCGTCGTCGTAGTAGTAGTAGTAGTAGTAGCATTAGTAGTAGGGGTAGTAGTAGTAGTAGTAGTAGTAGTAGTAGTAGTAGTAGTAGTAGTAGTAGTAGTAGTAGTAGTAGTAGTAGTAGTAGTAGTAGTGGTAGTAGTAGTAGTAGTCGTCGTCGTCGTCGTCGTCGTCGCAGTCGCAGTCGCAGTCGCAGACGCAGTCGCAGTCGCAGTCGCAGTCGCAGTCGCAGTCGTAGTCGTAGTCGTCGTCGTAGTAGTAGTAGTAGCATTAGTAGTGGTAGTAGTAGTAGTAGTTGTAGTTGTAGTTGTAGTTGTAGTTGTTGTTGTTGTTGTTGTTGTTGTCGTCGCAGTAGTGATCGCAGTAGTAGTCGCAGTAGTAGTTGCAGCAGTAGTCTCAGCAGCAATGACGACAACAGCATTCATCGCAACAAAGAAGATGGAAACATCACAGCCAAGACTCGTGGAAGAAATCATAGACTGATTCTGCAACAACACGTAAATCGTCTAGGTCCTGTGTCTTCGGCAGCGGTCTGCCGCATGTCGGCAGACCGTTTTGAGCCAAGATCATGCAGGAAACATCTTCAGAGGCTGGGGTTTAGAGTTTCATCACCAACACGATCATCACCACGATCCTCATCACTGCCATGGTGTTTTTTAAGCGAGGTCATCCCCACTGTCCTATGATCACCGTCATCTCCCTCATCGTCATCACTTCAATCACCATCATACCACGACGGCCGTCGTTACTACGGCACCGACGTCTCCATCGTCAGCATCACTGTCTGCATCATGAGTGCATTAGCATCATCTCCGAAGCACAGGTTCTGGTCGTTTCAAGGAGGATGCACCAATGCCATGCCAACCACGGGGCGAGGCGCGTGCACTGCTCCACGGCATGCAGGCAGCGCCGCTGAAACGGTTCATGTGAGCCCATGGATATAGTTTACATCGTGTTGCTGCTGATGTTGGAATGGACAAGACCCTTGACCAAATTGTGTGCCCGGTATTTTGCCATCATTATGTAAGAAGTCTTTGCACACTGGCCGGCGCGCTGTAATCCATATGGCTAATATAGTCTGCATGAGTGTTCCCTTACCCGTGCTCTCCGGCAACTGCGAACTGTTCGAAAATACGACGTGTATTATTATTATATCATTATTATATTGTTATATTATTATATTGGTATATTATTATATGATTATATTGTTTTTTGGGTCTGTGTGCTCCTGTGTTTGCTTTGCAGGTGAACGGCGACTGCGTCCGACCATCCGAACTGCCCACAGCTGTCCTTGTCGAGTTGCGGTCCCTGCTCCGTGCGGAACAGAAGGTGGTTTCGTCAAGCGATGCTGAAGTGGTCAAGCGCTCCGTGGACCGTTGCATCTCTGTGAAACAGGGTTGCTGTGTGGTGAAAGTCACCTGGTCTGGCCTCGACGTGATCGCGAGCAGCACCAAGTCGCTGCAGCAGGCGTTGAGGTGGCGCGCTGCTCTCA
The DNA here is from genome assembly GCA_905221615.1 of Symbiodinium sp. CCMP2592. Taxonomy (NCBI): domain Eukaryota; class Dinophyceae; order Suessiales; family Symbiodiniaceae; genus Symbiodinium; species Symbiodinium sp. CCMP2592. The sequence continues at coordinate 1,303,350 of CAJNDT010005445.1, read as the reverse complement.
CGGTGCTTCGGAATAGAGCCAAGGCGCGCATGAGCCTGGGAGGTTGCAGGCACACTCTGCTTTTTGGCAGCATGAGTAGGACAGTTTCTTGCTTGGGCTAATTTCAACTCGGACATCGTGAGTGCCGAATCAGACAACTGCAACATCCAACTGAGGATTGAGGACGAGGTCCTCACCATGTTGAAAGCGGATCCCGACCTCAACGTTGGCTTCAGTGGTGCCGTGAACGGGACTTCGAAGCGCACGCCGAAGACGCAGAACTGGCAGCTAGCTCTCACCCTTCAGGAACAGCTTCTTCAGGTGGGGTGGTAAGAGCTTCCTACTGGCTTACGACCCGACCCTATTTTGCATTCACCAACCCGTACTCTAATCAGCAACAGCCAGCAAGCCGTAGACGTCCATTTATCAACTCAGCTTCAGCTGCTCGTCACCGCAGGTGGTGAACGGAGGCGGAAATATTGAGAGAAAGGTCGACAAATTCATGGAAAAGGCGAAGAAGACAGCCACTTGGCCACGTCAAGAGAACCCACAACACAAAGGTCCTCTCGCATGATGGGGCGACTTGCGTTTTTGTTGGAGTTGGACGACGGGGATTAGGAGGCTCGGGACGGCAGGGAAGTTCTTGCGGAGTGTTCAAGATTGTTTGCGTTCGGATGTCCAGGCCCCTGGGCTCAGGGTCATCTAATCTACGTAAGGCTAGACGTATGGTCCCCTAATATGGGCCCTTGGGCCTTTCAAGGTAACCTTAGAGGACTCTTAAGCTACATTTTGAGGGCTCTTAAGGTGCATTTAAGGTATATTAGGGTTAATCCTTGGGGCCCATGGTTCCAACCCGGGATTTAAGCAGGAAGCCTTCCTTTGCGGATCTTCCTAGAAGCATTTTAGGGATTTGGCTTCAGGGCTTGGATTCGGGGAATAAGGGTTTGGGGCTTTACTTACTTTTGGTTAGTAGGGAATGGAAGAATGGTAGTACTAGTAGTTGTAATGATAATTGTACCCCATTCCTCCACTCCCTACTAACCCAAGGTAAGTTTAGGGTCATTCCAGTTTCTCGATCCCTGTGCCCGAACCTCTTTGCCTCTGGAACCCGGTCTGGAGGGAGATCCGTCAGAGTGTCGACGTGCACGGCTATATGGGAGTTTCCGACAATAGGGTAAGGTCCCCCTAATTTTAGGAAACTCCCATATCGACGTTGCTTTTTAATGTCGCTGACTTGTTTTTCCAGATATCCCGATCTGAGTTATGCCCAAGCTCCAAAGACGCAAGACCCCAAACCGCTCTAGAACTTTTAGGGTTTAGGGTTTAGGGACTTGTGTAGAACCCTGATCCATCCCAGGTTGAGGCAGACAAGAAGAAGTATAAGACCCTGGCCGCCCAGCAGATGCCGAGTTGCACTGGGCAGGTTTAGGGCTTTGGGGCTTCAGGCCTAAGGGTTCGGGGGTTTAGGGTTTAGGATTTAGGGGTTAGAGGTGTAGGGGTTTAAGGGTTCAGGGGTTTATGGTTTAGGGTATGGGGTATACGGTTAGGGCTTTTGCGCGGGTTTGCGAGCTTGGAGGTCTCAGATGTGTCTAGAAAATTCTGGAAACATCAGATCAAGACCGTTAGGCCTTAACCTTAAATCTCAAGAGCCTGGGCCCCGGTTGCTGTTGCCAGCCCTGATCCTTGGACAAGGGCTGATGAGAATATGAGCCATGTATTGTCTGTATAGTCTCATTCACCCTTCGCTCAGTATAGAAAGCCCATAGTCATGGCGGATTTCCTGGTTTCCTGGAGCCCGTAAGAAGTCAATGTTGGCAGAGGAGTGAGGGCTTCGGGGGCCGCTGGACATGTGGGCCATCACTGAGCCGAAGAACAGAGCAACAAGAGCGAGGCCCGAAACCCCAAGCCCTAAACGGGAGTTTGCGAAAACGGGGGACCCCAGTATCGTACCGTAAGTAGTAGGATCCGTATTATAAGGACCCCCAAAAAAGATACACCAAAAAATTTTCGGAAACTTCCAAATAAACTTGAAAACCCTAACACTCTAAGCTTCAAAGGCTCGAAAGATCTAAACCCTAAACACTACATCCTGAACCTTAAAACCCTAAGTTCACAGCCTGAAGCTTCACCAAAGGATCCGGGAAATCGACGAGGAGTTGATGCGACGGCAGGTGGCCGGGCGATTTCTTGGGGGGGGGGGGGGATGAAAGCAGGGGCTGCTGGGTTACTACTTGGCCTACGTTTTGCGCAACGGATCTAGATTCTAGGGTTCGACCTTGGCGCGGAGCTTTGGGTTGCTGATTTAGAGTCGAACTTAAAACGGCCACAGAGTTTGGGATGTAGGGTGTAGACGTGAGACAGCGAAAACCCTCAGTTTCCACTAAACCGCCACGCGGAATTCATAATGTACTATTATAGTATACAACAACATACTGTAATTTGCAACAACATATTATAGTAGCACCAAGACCCCGTAGCCGTGGGTTCTCGAGGAGCAGATGGTCCCTCATCAATCCCTGGCCGAGGCATGGCATTCAGCCTCTGTTGGTTGTTAGTTCGTTTGAGGCTACTGGTTCATCGGTTAGGGTTTTAGGAATACATGGGTAATCGTCAAAATGAAGGTCCCTTTTTGGGTACCCGAAATAATAATAGGGACCCCAAAAGGGACCATAATTTTGACAACCACCCATATGGTGGGTGCCAGGGCTTGTGGAGTGTAGGTTTCGAGTAGCGCGTGCTTAGCTCCTCATTACTAAGCCCGTAGCCCGTACTGTAGGGGCCTGAATCTATACGTTTTTTATTTTTTTGGTTTTTGAGGGTTCACCCTGTCGCGTCGGGCTTTAAGAGGCTCCATCCGAAAGGCTGAGTGCGAAAGAAGCCCCGAAGGCTGGAGCCGAAGATAGCAGTAGCAAAAAGAAACAGTACATGGCTCCTTAGAGGGGCCCCCACCCTGTAATAGTGACTAGAAGGATTATATTAGGGCCCTATCATATTCCTATTATAGTCACTATTACAGCTCCATGCAACCATACCCTAAACACTCCCCCAAACCCTAGTCTAATTCTACACTGCCCCTACAGAAGCCGGAAAGCCCCAAACCGCAACCGCTGATCGATGAGCAGAGGGTAGGCCTCCTTGGCCAAGCGCCGCACTGATAATGGTGATTCGCACCACCTCCAATATCGCTTCAGTTGCTGATCCTCTATCACAACAATTTGTGAAATGCAGAGTTTTGAACGTTTCAACCACTGCGGGCTGTCCTCGTCTGAAAACCTCCCGCCGATTTGCTTATTTGTTGTTATGAGCTCGAAGATTTGTCCGTAGACGGGATCATTCGCTCCTATACATGGCACACTACTATGGTTTTTGTTTTCTTGTGTTATTGGCGAGCAGTTGTGTTGTCGCTTCTGCTTTGGACGCTATGTCTTTTGATGGTTTCGATGACTTCAACGTTGCCTTCCGTAAGCCGTCCCCTGCGACTGACAAGCTCTTGCCACCGTTATGCTCGGCCTACGATCGACACTCCCAAACCCTAAGCCCTAAAGCATGTAATAATGGGGCGAGGCGCTTTCCTTGACGGATGAGAAGGAGCTGGAGGATGCGGTCAAAACGCTTCAGGTGCCGGGCTCTGATTGAGGCGTTGGGGCCCGGGGTTTAGGGTTTAGGGTTTAGGGTTTAGGGTTACGGATCTACTTTCGTTGGGGCCCCTCGTTTAATCGTAAGTGCTGCTGGTATACTCTGAGCTTCTTTGACGTTGTAAACGGGGACGAAAAGCAACCTTTGTATTGGTGGTTGTCAGGTTGGTTTACAGTTTGTGCTCTTCGTTGAAGCCTTTTGAAGAGCGACGAAGGAACCAGGATCGTGTGGCGTTTTTCTGTGGGGTTCCCATGAAATTACTGCGACCTAGACATGCTTCCCAGATTTGCCCTCGTCTCCAAGCGGACACGCCCTACAACCTGATGTTCGATCTTTAGCGCGGAGTACTGTGGTTACTGTGGCACTTCGAGCAAGTCCCCTCGATATGGAGCTCTCATTTTTTGGATACAGTTTGCGCTGTGTGTGTGTGTTCGAAGCATAGTGTTGGAAATGGTGAGGTTTGTAGCGTTTAGGAGAAGTTTCGTCTTTTATTCGTCCGACTTGTCCGGTTATGCAGATTATCATCGCTGTCAAATATCTTTTGTGGTACCATCGGAACCAGACATCCGCGAAAAACACTATAGAAACCTTACTTGGAGGTTCATGGGTAGTTATAAGTAGGGTTATGTCTAGGGCAACTATACTTATAACTCTAGTTAGGGGGACTTATAGCCCCACTTATAACTACCCCTGAAGTAGACCCTAAACCCTATACCCTTATAGAATCCCTACATAGATCCCGTTAAAGGGACCCTTATAACTACCCCTGAACCGCCAAGTAGACCGTCAAGTCAATCTCGGATTGAGGAGCTTGCACCGGCGGAGCTCCGGCGGAGACGCACCATCTTGCATCCGGGCTGTAACATCCAGGACCCTCAACCCCTAAACCCCTAAACCCTAAACCCTAAACCCCTAAACCCTAAAGCCTAAACCATAAACCCTGAACCCCTAAACCCTAAACCCCTAAACCCTAAACCCCTAAACCCTAAACCCTGAACGGGCTGTAACATCCAGGACTTTGTCCACGCTTGTTGCCGGTCCAAGATGCTCTGGACCCGAAATGGGAGTTTCCGAAAATAGGGGACAATAATATAGTACCCTAAATAGTAGGATCCCGATTATAAGGACCCCAAAATAAGGAGCCCCTTGTTTTCGGAAACTCCCAAATGTTCAGCGCGCTTGCTTCAGGACCCGCCCCAAAGACACACCGATCATGAAAGCCATCGGAAACAGGCATTTCGCGCCTTCACCCCCAAATACACATCAACCGCAACTCCATTAACTTCGAAAGCATCATCCTTCGCCCGCAGCCCCAAACCACCCAAGCCGCAGATCTAGGTTAGTAGACTTGCCGTTTTGAAGTTGAAGGATGTAGAGTTGTAGGATGCTCTGGTCTCCAGCCATCGGGCGTTCCGAGTGACTGAGTGTAGACTTGCTGGCCCAGTTCGGAGTCGGTATCAATACTTGCTCGAGGCTTGATAAACCCCATAAGGAAAGCACGCTACCTAAGACTCTTGAGGGCGAAAAATCCTCAATGTAAACTGATCTTGTTTCTCAGGTTCTCGCCCGCGAACTTGGTCGATGGTTGGGAGCTACTCTGATCTTCCTCATGCGCCCAAGTGAGCTGCTTGCATCCGTCGCGCTACCTCTTCTGTGGGCCTGCCACGCTGCCCAACTTCCCTTGCCGCTGATGTTCAGCAACCGCAATTTCTACTGCTTACAGAATCTCGCTATTGTTGCTACGATGGTATACTGGGAAGCTGCGGAAGCGGAGAGGAGCTCGGCGTTATGACAAATTAAGTTCAGTTGTTTAATGCAGCTCCTGTGTTGGGGGCTGTGCCAAAGAAAGATAGGCCTGTGGGCCGCAGTTTCAGGTTTAGTGTCCAGCATTCGCACCAGATCAAGGGGCGCGTGGCGCCCTGAACACTGATGATCACTGATGCTTACAAAACTTCGGCGCCCAGGAAGGCGTGAGGGACTGGATCTCGCTTGGTAATCATGCGCTCACTTCTTGCATTCTCCCTTGCCTTTCCTGACAAGCCAGAACTTGAAAGGACTCTTGCATCGTGCCTGTGCGGCATGTTGGAAAACAAGCAGCAGCTGCCAGCATACATGCAGCCGGAACTCTCGTGAGCATTGAGCCAGCTTTAGATCCTAAACCTGTTCGCTGTGCGGCCAAGCTGCTTTGACCTTGTGTGGGCCGCCAGGGTGCACGCGCTGCCGGAGACGAGGCCGGGGGGGGGGGGGGGTAGGTCGAAGGTTTGGAGCTTAGTGTTCCATGATTGGGTATGTGTATACTGTGTACACATACACATATGTGTTTAAATGTATAAATTAATGAATCAAATGAATGAATAATACATGTGTATATATATATATATACATATGTATATATATATATATATACACTCATGTATGTATATATATATATATATATATGTATACATAGGCATATACAAATATCCACATATATATTTATGCAATATGTATAGAAGTTTATGTATATGTGTATGTAGATGGTGCAGAAGACAGATCGATATCCTTGCAAATTACACCCCCCCCCCCCGGTACGAACGCAGCAAACCTGGCTCACCTGCACCCTGAGATTTGATTTCTGCGCAGCTCTCAAAATCATAAACCTGAAATCCTACCTTTAGACATTCACTCCAGCCGTACCATCATGACCGCCAAAGAGTCACACTATGGGTTGAGCGGCTCGCCCAAGTGTCCCTAGCGCTCCAAAGCCGGTTTTGTTTGAGTGATTCTTTTCGTAATGGCTCGGTCAATTTTTGTAAACAGTTTGTCACCTCAAATTGCTACCCCAAGGCCTCAGGGCTTAAGCCATAGCAGGCCGTAGGCTCTTGAAACCGTTAAGTCCCATAGACTCAAACCTCACAGCTTATGACGAGTTGCGTTCTTGAAGCCTTAGGCCCTGTTAAAAAGGGGGAACATAATATCCCCTGACAAAAAGGTTTTTGTAACATACCATGAAAGACCCTATTTTGATTAGTCAGGCCCGTATATTACAAGATGGAGCCCAAGTCTACAGCCCGAAAGTGTTTCCAGATGAAGGCTACCGGGCGAGCCTGGGTAGCGGGTTAATACGGTTGATGATATAAATCCTGCATTACCTTAAGGACCCGAAAGTATGGAAATTATGGTATATTCCTTATTATGGGTAATGATGCAGGATTTATATCATCAACTGTAGATCTTGAGCCAAGTTGCGTGCAAGAGAAGGGGGTTACTGAACAAAGGCATGCCCTACCATTGGGATGAAGCCTTACGGCGAGGATTACATCGTTTGGTTTCTAGGTTGGTGGCCCTGAAACTCCCACAAGCAACCCCAGACCCCAAGCCCTCAACAGACTCTGCAAGCCAGGAGGAGGATGAGTTCTTCGAGACTCCCGACGAGAAGCGGGTACGCCTGGCAAAGGACACCACGCAACCGGGAGTTTTTGCAGCTGAATGGGGTTTTCGGTCTACGGTTTTGTGACTTGAGGTTGAACCTTTAGGGTTCTGAAATCTTGCGGAGGCTTGTTTTTATGATTTGTGTATCGTATCGACGTCATAGGGACACTGATTGGAGCACAGTCGGGGTTCTAGTGTAGTTGGTTCAGGTAGAGCTGAAGAGCCTGCCTGACTTATTGCAGAATACTTCCTGGCTAGTCCCCATGGCAGTCATAGACCCAGGCCTCAAGTGTAGGTGCACGAGGTATCACGCTTAACTTAAAGCCTAAGCCATAAACTCTAAGACCTAAACCCAAAACCTGCTGGCCTGGGGGCTTGAGCCCAAGCATTACTTCGTTTTTCCAGAACTTGGAAGTCGTGACACTTTTTGAACACACACGGCCTCCAAACCCGAAAAAACCTGCCTTTGGGTAAAGGCTCACGCTGTAATGTCATGACTGAGATGAGATCAGAACAACATATGTCCTACGCCCTGGACCAAAAGCCGTAGACTTCAAACAGTAAATCTTGAAGCCCGCATCCGGACCGGAAACTGCCTAGCCAGGACAACCCAAAACCGACCGCAGAAAGCAACAACCCCTAAAGCCTCAAGAAAATCCAAAACCCTAAACCCCTTGCCCGGAGGAGTATCTCAAGACCATTGGGGAGGGGAAGACCCGAGAAGAGGTTCAGGAGCCGGGCTCGGAATTCGCAGTATTTTCAGGCGACGCTTAGGGTTTCGGGTTTCGCGTCGAAGAGCCGAGGTTCGTAGGCAAATTTGTAGGATTTTTGGTTCAGATGAGCCTCAATCGTTGCTGCCCGAAACAGTGTTGGTGAATCTGCTTGTTATGTAGCACCCTGCTGCAGGCCTACGTTTTTTTTGTCGTGCTGTAGTTGCGCGCAAGCGCTTCCATGCTATACCTACACCCTCAACCCTACACCACACAACACACATACAGCTTAAGCAGTGTTAGAAGCACACAAAGAGCCCCGCTTTCGGCGGGCATCGTAGCTGGTCCGAGCTCCCCTGAAAATCCTGCACCCGACAACCCATAGAGCTAAGTAGAAGAACTCGTTGTGAGGGATCATGGCTTGAGGGCTTGGGGTTCAAGCTTTTCTTTCGGCTTGGCATGCAGCTCAGACTTCAGTTTCGACAGGTTCGAAGTTTTGGGGTTGACATCGGCTTCCTCGGCTTCGCTGAAGGCTCAAGATCTAGCCACAGGATCTTGGGCATTCGGATTTGTACTCATGTGTGTTGGTAAACCTTGGCAAGTTCGGCTTTGATTACATGCAGTGGCTTTGTGGGTCCGGCCGGGATCCTACAGAACTTGTGGTTCAGTCGACAAAGGGTAACTTGAAGCTCCATCCTGCCGTTTAGACTATTCTCGATTCATTTAGGGTTTAGGGTTTAGGGTTATCTAGACCTCTCACTCTTAGCCCTTTCCCTTTCCAAGCACCCGAAACCATGAACCCAAATCCCTGAGCCGTAATCCCTTTAAGCAGGAGGAGCTCGCGAAGGACACCTCACGCCGCCAGGCGGACTAGGGTTGAAGCATGTCTCGTTTAGGGCATAAGGTATTTCTTGCCGTGGGTTTAGTGTGCAAGGCGCATTCCTACCACAATCCGGGACTTAAAACTCTTAATAAACCCAATGTCAGGCAACCCAAACCTGCTTATCTGCGCGAACAGGTTCGGGAGCTTGCATAATGTGGTGAAGGGCAACCACCTTGCATCTGCTAAGATCACAGCATGCATCCGCAGCAGTCGGAACCCGCCGTCGCCCCTCAACTCCAACGCTGACATCTCGGGCGTCGGATATACGTTTTCGGATATGGGAGTTTCCGAAAATAGGGGTACCTTATTTTGGTGTCCTTATAATAAGGATCCTACTATTCAGGGTACTATATTTTGGTCCCCTATTTTCGGAAAGTCCCATATAGGCTTCAGGGGGAGATGCGCGCCAGTCAAAAGAATGCAGAGCGCGGGTTTGGCGGACTTTGGCCCTCCAGAATGAGCTCAGGCGTTTCAAGGGTCTGTCGGTTCAGACCGGTGCAGATTTCTCGCATCTAGCAACAGCACTACTCCTCCTTATCCACCCTTGTACAGGTAATCGAGACTATTCCAGATTTATCAGAAACTCTGATCTCTCATGCTGCGCTTCTTCTCTTGATGTTCCCGAAACCCTGCAAGGCTGTGTGAGAGAGTGTAAGTCAGTGTAAGTGATATAGAGGGTTGAACAGACATTGACAGTATCTTTTTCATGGTCTTTGTATAGTCATGCTTGCCGCAACACCCTGTTCAATTTACTAAGGCCCCTGTAAATCGAACGCACCTCAAGACCCTATTCTATTTATCAAGGCCCTAAACCCTAAACCCTAAACCCTAAACCCTATATAGCAGCTAGCAGGTATCAGATCTGGCTCTTGGCGAGCCTCGGTTTCTGCGAGGGTGCGCCGGGGGGTCGAGGGTTGACGGTTGGGAGTTTGAGTTGAAGTGCCAGGATTTAGGCGTTCTGGTTGGGGCCTACTTGGAGGTTCAGGGGTAGTTATAAGTGGGGCTATAAGTCCCCTCCTTAGTGTTATAAGTATAGTTACCCTAGTTATACCCCTACTGATAATTGCCCATGAACCCCCGTGAGGGTTATTGTCTTCGCGGCTCCGTTCCCCGCCCCTCCTAACCAGCCTTTCATCAGACTAGAAATCTACAGATATGCCGCCCCCCCGGCCCCTGAACCAAGATGCCAAGCACATGCTGAGTTTCAGCTTGAAGTTGAGGATGAAAGGTCAGGGCCTAGGGCTGAGGGTTAAGGGCTTACAGTTCAAAGAGCTCAGAGCCTGTAACTCAGGTTTGAGATCGGGGTTTAGGCTTTATGTTTGAATGGGCTCGGTTTGGAGGAGGAGGAGGAGGAGGAAGCGGGGCTGTTGCTACCTGAGAAGCGTGCAGCTCACACTTGCAACTTGGGGTTGTTTCAGGAGCTGGGCTTGTCTCCAGTGGGTGATACTACTACTGAAGTAGGTACTCTGAAGGGGGCACTGACAAATTCAGAGCAATGATCGTCGCATATGGAGACGACAAGATTGTACGTTTCAGCCCGAAGCTCCGGCCGTGATCTAGTCGAAACAGCCCCCTCCCAAACGCCGGTATGTAAACCCTAATCCTTAAACCCGTCGTCCGTATCCCTATACCCTCATCTCCAAACCCCAAGCTGCAAAACCATCCCCACCGCAGAAAGCCGAAAGAATTGGAGCCGCCACGCATTAAACTGAAAGCTCAAAATTCTTGAATCCCAAACCCTTGAATCCTAAATCCGAAACCCTAAACCCTGTACCTTCATCCTGAAACCAGGCATAAGATGGCTGTGACCAGCGTCTGTCTGACTGCAGACGAAGGCAAGAGGATTTTGCCTTCGGGTACAAAAAGGGTTCTGATAGGGGGGATGAGTCTCCAAAATGGGTCTCACTTCAATCCCTGTCTTCAGTACACGGGAAAATCGACACCCCCAACTCCTCCTATTTTGTGCTATACGATAGCATACCCAAAAAACCCTGACCAAGCTCCTTTTTTTGCTTTCGAGACCCTAAACCCCAAGGCCCAAACCCGAAGGATCCCCTCATCCCGAAATCCCTGAAGCTAAGCCCTCGTTCCAAGCTCGGCTCTGGGTTCTCCATTCGGAGTGCCAGGCACGATGTACACCGGCGGCAAGGACTGCGCAGTGCTGCGCTGGGATGTCGAAACCGGCAAGAAGGAGCGGCACCGACCTTTGGGCATATGATTTTATATCTTGTTGAGCTATCACTCCCGTGCTTGATTTTCAGGGTCGGGGCTCATGAGTTTCGGGCGGGAGGCGTACCAGACGGATGTGGGATGTGTCATTCGGGTTTTGGGAACTTGTGGATTCTGGCGAACACACTGAAACCGGAAAGATTTCGGCAGGATGTTTTTCCGGGCGGTCGCAACAAGTTCGATTGTGGCGGCCACTTCGAGAAGGCTGTGAGAGGGCTTTCGGAGTCCCCCTAACCCCTAACGCTTACACCCTAATTTCTGCAGGGCCTACAGCGAACCTTCACTTGAAGTCCTCCTCAACCCTAGACCCTGAAAGGTTTTGTGGGTCTCACCTCGAAGATCACATGTAGCCACACCCTGAAGCCTAAAGCCTGGCCCTGGAGACAGACAGTCTTACGGTTCCTCAGCCTTAAGCTCCCTAATCCTCAAAAGCCTAATCCCTAAACCCTAAGCATTAAGCTCCCTAACCCAAAACCAGAGAATTTAGCGCTCTAAATCCCGAGTCTCTCCAAGCTGCAAGCCCCTCTTGCAGCCTACACTTCCGACGAAATGGGGAGGCTTGTAGGGAATAGGTATTCATGACGGGGTCATTCTCGGGAATCTTTTCCCAACTTGTTTAAGGAGCACAAGACTTGAAAGCGAAGTTAATAAGATAGGACGTCAGTTCTATTTTGTTGGTTTCTACAGCTGAGGTACTGGTCGATAGGGATAGTTGGGGGCATTCGTATTTAACTGTCATCCTAAACACCAAACCCTAAACCCCTAAACCCCTAAACCCTAAACCCTAAATCCCTAAACCCTAAACCCTAAACCCCAAGCCATGCACCCATCCCCGTTTGTCTTCAACTCACGGTCCTCCGAAGGTCCTTTCTGTGGCCCTGCTCGAAGAGAAGGGGCTCCTTGTGAGTGTGGGGGTGGATCGCTTGGCCCTGCCGGCGGTTTTGGGTTTGGGGGTTTTGCGGTTTGGGGTTAGGGATTTAGGGCGGGTTTTGGGGGTTGATGCTGGACTTTCTGGTTTCGAGGATTCCATAAAGGTTGTAGGGCTTAGAGATGAGTAAGGTTTGAGGCTTCAGCGATTTCAGGGTTTCGTTTTTACATCGACTCCGGGGTTCATACCATTGGAGGAAACCTTAGATGTTGGGTTGTTTGGCTTCGAGCGGACGCTTCTGTCCTCAACACCCTAAACCAAAGCCCCTAAAACCCCTAAACCCCTTAACCCTAAACCCCTAAACCCTAACCCTAAACCCCTTAAACCCCTAACCCTAAACCCCTAAACCCCTGATGAACACCAAGCGTAAAAACCAAGAAGCCTAAACCCTACATCGTCCCTTCCTGCCTCGGTGAGGCGATGTCGAACATGAGGGGCATCTCCTGAGAGATCGTGTTTCTAGGGGTCTATATGATTATGTAACAAAAAGCAAGCCCAGGACCATGAAGAATACTTGCGTTTGGTATCGGTCCTAGCAATCAGTTGACTTGGGATCCTCAGTGCTTCAGACCTTGACTCGACCGGGGGGAAGTTGGTCCGGGGGGGGGGGGGGGGGTGGGGGGGGGGCTTTCCCTAAGCCCCAAGCGGCGGAAGCCCCAAGCCCTAAGCCCTAAAGCTTGAACCCCAAAGTCGGATTTCAGAGGAGGGTGCGAAGTTTCGAGTTGAAGAGCTTAGGGCATGTGACTGGAAGGGTTCCTCGCTACAGGGTATTCATTCTCATGCCGAAGCGTGGGCTGAAGAAGCTTTCCGAGAGACGGAGAACTTAGAGCACTTGACTTGACATCTTGCGGCCAAGAGTGCAACGCATCAGATCCGATCTTAGAAGGGTTTGAACTGGGTATTACTAAGCATAATTATGTTTTTAGGACTGACAGGGTATAGTATTTTTAGTAATCAGACGTCAGACCTTGCAACTTTCCGATGCCAGGTGAGACTCTGGGACCCACGTGCGGCGGCAACCAGCAGCTCCTCGACTCAGAGATTTGCCTCCAATCACGAAGCCCCGCGTTTCTAAGGGTCAGGGGGGCTGAACTTGGGAGCCTAAACCACAGCTAGTCCATTTTTAGGGCTTCCTTACGCCATCTATACTATGATATACCCCCCAGCCATCAGGCTCCCCCTTCTAAGCTGTTGTAAAGGGATACCATATGCCCAATACCCTGAACTTCAGGCCGCTTGCACTCTTGGACCTCTGACCCTGAAACCATAGAGGCCTATGCAATCTCAAACCCGGGGAGACCGCACGCGATTCGAAAGTAGGATTTACATTCAGGGTTTCTGGAGGAGGTTTCGGAGTTAAGAGGGGGATCAGGGGCTTGCACAGTCTTCGTGCTTTGGAATCTTCGAGGTTTAGTGTGCAGTTGATGGGATTTGAAGATGTCTTAGCGCAAAATCGCGAAACTGTGAAACCCCTCTGTCTTCTACGGCTCGTCATACCAAGAATCCTTCGTACAGGTGACAGGGCTGCCCATACAAGTTTGTATAGTTCCCCCCTACGAACCCTTGTCTTGTTTTTTTTCGCACGCATGCCAAATTCATGCAATGCCTCAGCTGTTGACATGGGGATGACATGTCGTCTACAAGGCGGTCAGAATGAAGAACCGGCAAGCCCCACGTACTCTTTCGGACATACCTTTTCTTGTTTGCCTTCAGTCTATGTTAACCCTCAAGTTACAACCCCATCCGGATTCGGCCCTTTACGTGGGTAGGGAGCCAGACTCTGCAGCAGAAACAAGATCCCTTTCAACAGCCTTGCATTGCCCATGGGCGGCCCTACCAAGAAATGACTACGCTTGTATCATATCATGTTGTATAACAGTAGTAGATATGCTGTTCTGTTAATGCCACGTGCCATTGCATGTGTGTGTCTGTGCATATGCAAATATCCAAATACCCCCCCCTCCCCCGACACGCACACCATGCTACTTATCCTCCTGCTTGCCAAAGTCTTGAGCCTTTTGAAGCCGTCTGCTCCTATGCATGGAGCCGCGCGGCACGCCCACATGGTGAGAGCCGCCGCGCGCGAAGCCGCCGCGGAGATGCAAAAGGACCGGTGAGGTTCGAGGATTTCCCATGGTTTCGAGTTCAAGAGCTGGCACTGCGAGTGCGGAATTCGATGCAGTTCCGGTGAAAGAAGAAGCCCCAAACCCAAGCAAACTTCCAAAACCCTGAACACACAAGCCCCAAACCCTTGAACCCCCTGCAAGCTAAAGCCCTAACTCCAAAAAGCCCTCAACCCCAACACAAAAAACCACAACTGAGATCACACCATACTTCGCTCTGGGCTTTGGAGGATCCTCTAAGTACATCCTTCCAAAATTCCGGTCCTTCACCCAAACCCTAAGCCCACACTCAGACAGGGTTTAGGGTTTAGGGCTTTTAGGCTTGTGAGCTGTGTAGGGCTTTAGGGTCTCAGGGTTCGCACGGTCGAGGAGTTCAAGCTGACCTTCGACGACTATGCTTGCCATCTGCCAGAGGCCGGGAGCTTGAGGGTTCTAAAGGGTTTTGGAGGGTTTTCAAGGGTTTTTTTTTTGCTTTAAATCAAAGGGCTCTTCAGGGTGCTAAACGGTTAGGGAGTTTTCAAGGATTTTGACCTGCCTTGAAGAGTTTTTATTGGGCACAAGTTTAACCTGCTTTGAAGGGCTCTGAAAGGGTTCCGAAGGGTTTTTAAAGGGTTTACGGTTCAGGGTTTTGAGTGGTTTAGGGTTCAGGATTGAAGGGTGACAAATGATTGGGGGTTTAGGTTGTACAAGGTGACAGCGGTTTAGGGTTTAGGATTGTAAGGGGTGACAAAGCGTTTAGGGCTCAGGGTTGTAAAGGATGACGAAGGCTTCAGGGTTAAGGATTGTAAAGGGTGACGAACGGTTTCGGGTTTAGGGCTTGGAAAGGGTTTAGGGTTCAGGGTTTAGCGTTTTCAAGTTTTATTGTATTTTCGGACCTTAAGGTTTTTCAAGCCTCCTTGCCGCATGTCCAGGGACGTTGAGCCAGTCAGAAGAGTTTCCGAAGTTTCGAGAAAAGGTTTCGTAACATAGTGGCTCCTTTTTGGGCTCATCATTGGGTTTTTTGATCAAGGCCCGTTGTGTTCTGAACATGTGCCTGTAAGCTTTCCAACCGTGGGTTGTCTGTGGCGCTTGAAGCAGCGATGCTCCGTTCAGCGTTCCGCGATCCACCTAGGTTGCCAACGTTGATTTTTCAGCTTCCCGCAGCAGCTTTTGGGGACTTCTCAGCTGCAGGGGGCTCGACTCGTCAGCTGTCCTGGGCTTAGATCCAAGAGAGCGTGATAAGCCAGAGGTTCCTTAAGGCTTTAGGACGTTAGGGTGTTTAGGGTTTGGGGGTTTAGGGCACTTTAGGGTTGTAAAAAAGAAGCCCCGAAGTTGCAATCCTACCAGCACGCGCCAAGAATCCGTGCATAGAGCCGTTCTGATCCTTAGCAGTGGGTATCAAGGCTGAAATAGAGGGTAGTTGGAGCGTTTTGGTAGGCGGATCGGAGGGCTCTGAGGATTCTGAAGGAGATCTTAAAGGTTTCTATAATTCTATAAGGGTTCTGCAAGGACTATTCACGATCTAGGCCGAACCCTGAATTCTATCCATCCGAAACGCCAGAAGGTTCCTCAAGCCGAGCATAGAAGCCTTAAGAATTGGAGCAGCTGTTGCAGAGGTTTATATTGTTCATAGGCCTTTGTAGAGTGTTTTGTTGGGCCATACGAATTAGACCAGGGTGTTTGGGGTATACTGTAGAAAACTGATATAGGAGCTGCACAGTGAATATGATTGTTAATTCTTCGGACCCTTCTATCAGCCCCCAAACCCTAAGACCTAAACCTTAAATCCTTCAAAAAAAACCTGAAATCCTAAGCCTTAAACCCTAAACCCTGAACCCCACGCCCCCGGGCCAGGTGCAGCCGAATCTGATCGCTGCCGATTTCCCATCACGCGCGCGGCAGCACTGGCGTGGATCCTCAGCAGGTATTTGGGGGCCGTACCCAACTCAGTAATAGTTGAATAGTTTTTATAATATAGATATATTAGGACCTTAGTAGTAGCCCTATTATGGACTCTTACTGTAAGGGGGCCGTACCTAAGGTTTAGGGTAAAGTTTAGGGGGGTTTCTGGTAGCTGCGCCAGGGCTCTTGAGTGCATAGAACTTCGTGCAGCTTTAGCTTGTGGTTTCTTTTGCAACGATCTCCAAGACTTTCTGTTTCGGTACCGCCTTGGGGGAAGGAAAGTTTGGGGCGATCCTCTTGGCTGGGGAAGGTATACCTCAAGCTTATATGAAAGTCCTGGCAGCACGAGCCGAGCTGTCTTGGGAGGTGCTGAAGCTCCGCCGGGAGAAGGGGTGGTTGTCAAAACTAGAAGACAATTGGCCCGAAAGCATCATCAGCGAAGAGTGTTACGCTACGTCATAGAATCCAGTGTATAGGGTCATAGAGTCACCGAGTCAAAAGCACGGAGTCACAGAGTCGGAGTGTCACATACAGTCAAGAGTCGTACAAGTCATAGTTCATAGAGTCATCGAGAAATAGAGTCGAGTACATGTCAAGCACAAGTCATAGTTCAAAGAGTCATAGAGTCATATAGAGTCATAGAGTCACAGTGAGACAGAATCATAGAGTCATAGTGTTATAGAGTCATAGCGTCAGAGTGAGAAAGAGTCATAGAGTCATGGAGTCATCTATGTACCACGCACTTGACTTGATGTAGTTCACTCTATGAACACTAATGTTCAGGTTTAGCGGGTTTAGAGTATAGTCCAACATGACGCAGAAGTCTTCCTTTCCTAGCTCCGGAACCTCACTATATAGACATCCCTGATTACTGTGGTTTCAACGTGACTCTATGACTCTATGCATGGTCACTTTATGTCGCAGCAGTAGTAGTAGTAGTAGTAGCAGTAGCAGTAGTAGTACTAGCAGTACCAGTACTAGTAGTAGTGATAGTAGTGGTAGTCGTAGTAGTTGTAGTAGTAGTCGTCGTCGCGTAGTCGCAGTCGTGGTCGTAGTAGTAGTAGTAGTAGTTGTTGTTGTAGTTGTAGTTGTTGTTGTGGTACTAGTAGTAGTAGTAGTAGTAGTAGTAGTAGTAGTAGCAGTAGTAGCAGTAGCAGTAGTAGTGGTAGTAGTAGTGGTAGTAGTAGTAGTAGTAGTAGTAGTACTAGTAGTAATAGCAGTAGTAGTAGTAGTAGTAGTAGTATTCTTTTGTAGTAGTGGTCGTAGTAGCAGTAGTAGTAGTAATAATAGTTGTAGTAGTGGTAGTGGTAGTAGTAGTACTAGTACTAGTTCGAACACTCGACAACGCCAATTTCTGTGAAGGGTTGCAAGTTTCACCTCAATGCACATCAAAAGTAATAACTTTACCTCGCGTTCGAACACTCGACAACGCCAATCTGTGTGAAGGGTTGCAAAATTCATCTCAATGCACATCAAAAATTGCAACTTTACCTCGCGTTCGAACACTCGACCACGCCAATCCCTGTGAAGGGTTGCAAAATTCATCTCAATGCACATCAAAAATTGCAACTTTGCCTCGCGTTCGAACACTCGACCACGCCAATCCCTGTGAAGGGTTGCAAAATTCATCTCAATGCACATAAAAAATTGCAACTTTACCTCGCGTTCGAACACTCGACCACGCCAATCCCTGTGAAGGGTTGCAAAATTCATTTCAATGCACATCAAAAAATGCAACTTTACCTCGCGTTCGAACACCCGACCACGCCAATCCCTGTGAAGGGTTGCAAAATGCAAATCCCTGTGAAGGGTTGCAAAAAAAATTGAACTGCACCCAAACCCTGTAAGGGTTGCGCGGCGCCCGCAAGAAGTGTAACTTTACCTCGCGTTTGAACGCCCGAGGAGGCGAATCCCTGTGAAGGGTTGCGCGGCGCCCGCAAGAAGTGTAACTTTACCTCGCGTTTGAACGCCCGAGGCAGCGAATCCCTGGGAAGGGTTGCGCGGGAACCCTAAAATGTGTAACTTTACCTCGCGTTTGAACGCCCGAGAGTTCCAATCCCTGGGAAGGGTTGCGCGGTGCGCCTAAAATGTGTCACTTTACCTAGCGTTTGAACGCCCGAGGCAGCGAATCCCTGGGAAGGGTTGCGCGGTGCGCCTAAAATGTGTCACTTTACCTAGCGTTTGAACGCCCGAGGCAGCGAATCCCTGGTAAGGGTTGCGCGGTGCGCCTAAAATGTGTCACTTTACCTAGCGTTTGAACGCCCGAGGCAGCGAATCCCTGGGAAGGGTTGCGCCGCGCGCCTAAAATGTGTAACTTTACCTAGCGTTTGGGCGCTCGAGGAGGCGAATCCTTGGGAAGGGTTGCATTCCCGATGGACGACGACGGTGCCACCCCTGGCTTTAGAAGAGAGATTTAGATACCGAGATGTAGAGAGTATGTAGAGAGGTAGAGAGTAAGTCAGAGAGTAAGTCAGAGAGTAAGTCAGAGAGTAAGTCAGAGAGTAAGTCACAGAGAGAGTAAGTCAAGAGTAAGTCACGAGATGTAGAGAGTATGTAGAGAGGTACAGAGTAAGTCAGAGAGTAAGTCAGAGAGTAAGTAAGTCAGAGAGTAAGTCACAGAGTAAGTCACAGAGTAAGTCAAGAGTAAGTCACAGAGTAAGTCACAGAGTAAGTCACAGAGTAAGTCAAGAGTAAGTCACAGAGTAAGTCACAGAGTAAGTCACAGAGTAAGTCACAAGTAAGTAAGTAAGTATCAAGTGTAGAGTCAAGTAGCAAGTGTAGAGTAAAGTATGGAGTCAAGTAAGTTGATTCTATGTCTGTCATCTATGTACTCAACTGCGGCGTTCCACACGGAAGAACCCTTCGCGAAGCTTTCGGGAATTAGGGTCCCGTTTTGGGTCCTTATTAAAATACAGCACCTATTATTCAGGGTACCCAAAAAGGGACCCTAGTTTTGACAACTACCCACATTGGGAACATGCTACGAAGTTTAATGTTTGTTTTTAAAACCCAGGCCAGGAATCCGGCTGGTTTGTTGCAAAGTGTCTCGCTTCGTGACGGGCAGAACCGATTACATAGACCCTAAGCCCCAAACCCTAAGGCCAAAGCCCTACAAACAGCCCCGTGACGTTCCGCTGCGAGGCTTGCCGCTCGCTTGAACCGGGACCATGCTGGCAGATATCTGGTTGTGAACCTCTCTGGCGCAACCTACGAAGCCTGGACTTAAATGGGGCTTTCTGTTGCTTGTGTAGTTTCTAGTCGGTTCTGATCACTTACGGGTCGAGCTAGCAATGTATGTAGAAGTCCTAACAGCAGGTTACTGCTAACACAGTGTCGCCGATGGCAAGGCGGCGGCCGCTGCTGCTGCTGTTGCTGTGATGCTGTACCTGCTCGATGCTGCTAGTTCGAGGGCTGTATTTGGGTACGGTTGGGGCTGCTGCCTGCTTCGCACGACTCTTGCGGAGTCCTGCAAATCCAATGTCTCGGATCTCAGCTTGCCGCACGCTGTGGTGATTGAGCCAGCTCGATAAGAGTCAGGTTTCCGACGTTTATTTTGGGTTTGGTGCAGAGGAGAAGCAGTGGTGCCTTGATGGGCAACTGCTTGCCCTCCTCGTCCTCCTCAGCCTGCTGTTGAGGCTGAGTGTCCCGCTAGGTACGCATCATCCTCACAGTCATCTCGGTTATAATCGCCTCCTTCTCCACCTCCTCCTCCTCGCCACCGTCGTCGTTACTTGGTTGGTGAGTGTCCTTATCACAACAACAACTAACAACAACCAACAACCGCAGCCGTTCTCTCCTTCTTCATAACATAATCTTCATCTCCTTCATGACCGCTTGATCTTCATCCCTGTGCTCATCTTCACCCCGATTGTTTCCATCATCCTCACCATCCCCTGCATCGCTGGCAGCACCATCATGGTCGTCATGCTCGCGCCATCCTGTATCACCATCACCAGCATCATGAGAGTTGTCGTCATCGTCATGACCATCAATGTCATGGTCACCGTCACCACCAACAGAAACCATATCATCTGTATTCAGGAGCATCGGCGGGGCCAAGCGGATGTGTCTAGCCCTGTTTCAACAGGCTGGAAAGACCCAACATTTAATTGCTCGCCTGCTTCTTTGCTGGCTTGGGTACATCAGTACTTGCTTAACATCCTTACGCACACGCACACGCACAGACGCAGAGTGATTTTAATTTGAGGAGTCTGAGGGACTCACTCAGGAAGGTCAAGAATTGCCAATGATATTCTTCAAGGGTGGATGTAGTTATAGTAAGTTTTGCCAACGACCCTGTTGAAATGATTAAGGCTCTACAGTACACCCTAAACCCAACAACTTAAACAACATCTTCTTGCCCTATGCTTTGCCGAGGACAACTTCGAGCTACAAGGTGCCAAGGGACAGGACACCCTAGACTCGAAAACCCTAAACCGCAAAACCCTGAACCCCAGAATAACTCCAACATGCCAACCCGTCCCCTCCAAGCAAAAAGCCCACAAAATCCTCAAGCTCGAAAGCTCGGGCACCTGAACCTGGAGTTTAGGATCCTACAGCCCGAAGACCGTCCCAACTTTTAGGATTTATGCAAAACCCCAAGCACCTCCACAGCGGTTGGGGTCCAGGGTTTGACAATAACATCGCCTTGTAGTCCATGTTCAAAAGCATGCTATGGCTGCTCTGGTATACCACCCGAAGCCCTAAACCCTAAACCCTAAACCCTAAACCCTAAACCCTAACAAAAAGGGCCTATCGGAGAGCCAGGCCCTGTTTTAGACGTCATGATGTCTGGGTGCGTCCCGCCTTTGGAGGTCCTGCCGGCTCCTGAGAAGTTCCGTTGCTCCTGCCTTAGGTTCAGAGGTTAGGGTTTAGGGTTTAGGGTTTAGGGTTCGGGAGTTTATGATGTAGGGCCTTACGACTTGAGTGTGGATGTTTCGGGTCGACAGATGTGGGGGAGAGGGTCTGAGAGTGCAGCTGCGGTGGGAAGGGGGTGCAGCTGGACTCCTCCCAAGAGGCAGTCGGAGGCTCTCCTAGTCCCTTAACCGAGAACATCCTTGGCCCGACCCTAATGCCTCACGCTTTCCTCGAAGGCAGCCTGAAGCCCTACCGGCAGCACAAAGCTCCAATGGTCACCAATGCTGTCGCAGATGGCGATAGTGATTCTTTCCATCGCCACGGAGGGAGTCCGTGTTGCGTAGGGCAGCCGTGCACGGCCGGCATCACTCTGTGACGCGTGCTGTTGGCCCCAGTTCTCTCAACCCTATTTAAAAACGCACTCTGCCGGTAGCGCATCCCGCCCCGAGGGGCCTTCAAGCAGATGCGCACTTATGAAGAGGAATACAAAGCATGTAAAAATTTGACACTGCTAAGGGTCGTAAGGGTGCAAAGAAACAACATAAATATCAGCAGTATGGCAGAGTGCTAGTAACGAAGCTATGCTTGAGTGGTGCTCAGAAAGAAAACATACGAGTTAAGCATGATATGTGTGGCCTCGGAGTCCCGTACGAGAGCAGGTATTCTGCCATCGTCTGTGGTGTATGCTAGGAAACCATTCCTGAGCAACGCTGTACGGTAATGCCCACTGCGGGTGGTCTCGCCTTCATGAAAGACTATGCTGTGCACATAGTACCGCTGCACTCGCGTGCGGTGGGTGGGGGAGGTAAAAACAGGTAGGTCAACCATGTATGGGGGGACTATGATGCCTAATTGTTTAGTACCCTCCTCATTAAAGCGAGCCACCTGAAGCACAAGAACTGGCGGGCTTGAGGTTGCGGCGAAGGATTGCACAGTACTGCCCTGCTGCTGCTGACTCCACTGTTTGAGTAAAGACTGCAGCGTGCACAATCCCTCGCTGGGCAGCGGCGATAGTGATGATGATGCTGATGACGATGATGTTGCTCGTGATTCTGCTGATGATGTTGGTTCCTTATCATAAGTATAGTGTAATGGGTCCCAAAATCCTATTCCAATTACTAAGGCCCCTATAGTAGTCCCTAAACCCTAAACCCTCAACCCGAGTTTCCACTCCTTCCAGGCTGCGGCTAGTGGTGTCTATGCACCGCTGGCTCACGCGGACGCCTTCAAACGTCGTGGTTGCCCACGGCCCGAATGCCGGGGCCCTGTAAGTGTCCTTCATGAGCCGGCTGAAGAGTTTCAAGATTTGGATTCAGGGCAGAGGTCCGCATTGCGGAGACTGAGTGCTTGCAGTGGAGGTTGAGGGGGGTTTGGATTTTCTGGCTTAGCATTTGGGAGTTTCCGAAAATAGGGGACCCTAATATAGTACCCTAAATAGTGGGAATAAGTTTTATAAGGACCCCAAAATAGGTACCCCAATTTTTCGGAAACTCCCATTTCGGGCTTGGGGAAGGCGTCTTCTCACTGTTTCGGCACGCTTCGACTTCGGGCCTTGAGGGTGCTGAGCGAAAGGAGCTCCTGTGCCTCCAACCCCAAACCCAGAATCCGGAATTACGGAACACTTCCGGAGCCCAAGTCGTGTTTCCGTCTGGCAGAGTATATACTTCTGAAATGCTGCGGAGACCAGTTTTGATCTGTTTTTCGGTTCTCTGGGTTCGAGTTGCACATGCAGCTGGCTTTGCTGAGGAGTCTGCTGTGCCGACAGCCACCGGCCCAGGCAGGTTAGACTCGGGTGAAGAGACTTGATCAAGAAAGAGCCCGGATTGCTAGTTGCCGCATCGTCCCGGTTGTTGTGGTCCTTGTCGTGCCAAATTCGGAATATCATAAGACCTGAAGATTCGTCGTCTGTACAGCCTCGCTTGCAGCCCCTACCAGCTGTATGCTTCTGCTTCGCAGGAACACAAAATATGAGTTCGGCGTAACCCTCCTGAAACCATCGCCCTAAAGCCTAAGCCCTAAGCCCTACGCCCTAAACCCTAAAGCGTAACCTTCAAACTTGTCTCTGCCGAAAACACTGGGAGGACCTTGTCCGGTCGTGCTCCTCTACGCCTGCTGCTGGGTTCGACTGGTTCATTTTTCGGAGCTTCTGTGGGTAATTGCTGTTTAGATTTAGGCTCCATTTTTCTGATTAGATGCCTGTTGCCGGAAAGCAGAGAGTTGTTTTACCTTCTGTTTTGGGATCTCCGCTCTTGGACGCCTTGTTTCGATATCCGCAGCCCCGAATCCTAGAACCCTCAGAGCCTGAAAACCCTAAATCCTAAATCCTCGTTTTATGTAGAGGTCTTCTTGTAAAGGTGACCCTTCTTCGGGTCCCTTAGATAGCAATCCTTATCGAGAACCATTATAGCACTTCTTGTTTGTAGGACTCTGGTGATCCCTAGGCTATCTGAGTTGGCTGGGCCTGGCGGACCACCCCAGGGAGGCCATGCAGGAAGTCATGAGGCACGCGGGGCTTGCGTTCAGTGTTTAGGGTTCGATCCTTCGTGATCTTCGAGTATCGCGTGAAACGGGCGCCGTATGTAGGCAGGGCAGGAAATCGAAGCCGCTTTAAGGAATCCCCAAACCGCAACTCGTAAGCTCCAAGTATCTCCTAGAACCCCCCCTGCCCCCCCACCCCCTCCCCCCAAATAACGACCCTAAACCCTAAACCCTAAACCCTAAACCCTAAACCCTAAAACCCTAAACCCTAAACCCAAAACCCTAAACCCTAAACGCAAAAAGGAAGCTGTGTTGAACCATCACAAGAAAGGCTCCTTGGCCTGCCTGACGTCCTGTGGCCGTCGCAGCGTCGATATCTGAGCCGGGGCCCTCGTCGGTGGAGATCTGTGAGGGTTTAGGGTTTAGGGTTTAGGATATGGTAGGCCTTAGGTATTGAGATGTTTTAGGTTTTCGGGTTTGCGGGTTTAGGGGGTTGGCCTTTCGGATTTGGGGGGAGGGGGTGTAGGGTTAAGAGCGCTACTGCGGCCTGTTTAAATGCTGAAGGAGTTGCTTTCCAGCGGTCTTATGGCACCCGCAAGGATTTGATAGGACTGTCTGCTTGCAGCATAGGTCCCATTACTGCCCCTTTGCTCTCAAAACCCTAGATTTCCATCAGAATCTTAGAAAAAGAACATCACGCAGCAAGAAAAGTACCTTCAAGAGCCTAGATCCCCCAATAGCTCATAAAGCCCTGAGGTAAGCGAAAGAAGAACAGCTCTTGCAACAGGCACACTGCAGTCCTAAACCCGAAGCCCTCAAATTCCTCAAACTACCCCGGACCCCAAACAGTGCAGTGCCCGCACACATAAACTCTAAACCCGAAGCCGCTAACCCTGTTTGTAAACCCTCCACCCTCGAGTGTTAATGCCACACCCTTCATTCCTAAAGCCCGCTGCCGACTTCCTAAAGCCCTAAACCCGAAACCTTAAACCCCAAACCCCTAAACCCTAAACCTTAAATAACTTAAACCTTAAACCCAAACCCCTAAACCCAAGCTCTAAAACCTAAACCTTAAACCCTAGGCCCTAAACCCAAGCTCTCAAGCTCTGGAGGCTATTTCGGCCTCCTGCAAGGGGGCCTGGACCTCCAGGCGCAGGGCGAGGGACGCCTGGCGCGGGTCGCCGGCAGCCCAAGGGAGTTCTCGTCCTAACCCCTAAGCCCTAAACCCTAAACCTCTGGAAAAAGGTGTAAAATAAAAAACCCTAAACCTGAACCCTAAACCCTACTGGGACCCTGAAGAACCTACCTTTTCAGAGTTCCTCCTCATGGTTTCCTTATATGCGTACTTGAACACGAGGGTTATATCAGGGTCCAGGTAAACCCTAGCTGGACGCCAGAAGAGTTTAGGATTCAGGGCTGAGGGCTTTAAGGCCGAGCTAGTCCGGGAAGTGCCGTCAAGGTGAAATGCGCAGGGACTGTGCAGACTTGAGTCGGAAGGGCTTCAGGTGACAAGACGTGACCAGAATCAGAATCAGAGGGCTCCTGGGTCTAGGGGAATGGAGGGACGGAGAGTTCCACTATAATGGGCTATATAATGGGTATATACTAGCTATATTAAGGGTATATACCTAGGGTCCTTATTCAGAAGTTTCAGATTCCGAGTCTCAACATCTTTGGACCTACAGAATGCAGGCGCCGGGGTAGCTTGAAGTTGGTTAGTAGGGAATGGAGGAATGGGGTTTAGGGTTTAGGGTAGCAGGGTAGTAGGGTAGTAGGGATTAGGGTTTAGGGTAGTAGGGTTTAGGGTTAGGGTAGTAGGGAATGGAGGAATGGGGTACCATTATAACTACTATTACTACCATTCTTCCATTCCCTACTAACCAACGGTAAGGTATTAGATCTTCCAGTTGGACAAGTTCGGAGAATTGAATCTGCGGAATGACTCGGAATGACCAGGCTCGCTCACATCGGCTACCTTGTTTTGTGTTGCTGGATTGACGCTTAGTGTCTCGCCTGTCATGCTTAGATCAACCAATGTTCAGTTCAGGTTGATCACTCGCCGAGTCGCATTTCCTCCAACCTCTTTCCTGCTATTCTCGTTCTATTATCAGTATTGTCATGGTTGTTCTTTTCCTGATAGCAGAGCAGGTGCAGAAGAGCAGTAGTACGTGGTTCTGGTGGTGCTCAGCGAACGAGGTCCTGCTTCATGCGGGCTCCGAAGACCGCGAAAGGTTGCTGGAGGTTTGGAAACAGGCCTGCGATTTTCGGGTTTCGGGACTTGTAGTTGTAGGTGTTTGCTTTTGAGGGTTGAGGTGTTCTTCATTTAGATAACAAGTGGCTAGCAGCTTGAATTTTAAGCTCATGATGCATCTGAAATAAGGAGCACTGCCTTCAGCAAAATGCCGGCATTGTGACAGTCCGCCCTAGGCACTCACCTTCTGTGTTAATCAGGTTTTTGGGCGAAGAAGCACAGTGCCGGGTAAGATGCTAAACCGGAACTGCGCCGGGAATTTACGTTGCAGCTTGCATTGCGGTTCGGGCTCGCGCCAAGTCCCCATGATCTGATCTGCGGACGCAGCGGGATGATACAGTCAATAATACCAGAGGGATCCTTGGTGAAGGGCTCTCAGTGAAACTAGAAGTCTTCATGTTGTCTGCTACACAGCATGACCAAGTCTGCAGAGGTGTCGTTCTCCTGGGCCCCCAAGGTCCAAACCCCAAGTCCAATCACCAAACCCTTTACCGGCAAGAGTTGATGCGCCTGACATTTGCCACAGGACCAGCTCGTCTTTCGCGCCCACATTCGTCAGCCTCTTATTGTGTGGCATACGGGTTTAGCGTTTCGGGTTTGTTCACAAGAGCCATTACAAGGTGGAACGCCCAAGACAGCATCTGCTCTTGACACCAAACGTCTTTCTTCGTCCCTGAATTCGTCCCTGGGCCCTAGTGCCCGATACGAGAAACTAAAACCGGGCTTGGGGAACTTTGGTGTAAGTTGATTATTAGGTGCTTGGGTTCACCGAAAAGTTTAGATTGAAGCCCCCGAAAGCTCTCCAAGCTCTAGTCCTACTTGCTAAAGCCGCAAAGTTCGGACCCCAAACTATAAAGCCAACCATCAGCCGCGAACCAAGAATAGCCTGCAGCCGTACAGCCGCCGTAGAGTGTAGTCATCGTTGAAATCCCAAGAACCTCTTAGCAGACCCTCAGCCCTAAACCCTAGACACATTGAAACCAAAACCCAAGGGGAGGACGACGACGTCTGCCACACCTCCGCGCTCCGCGTCACGCCGAACGACGGCTGTTTCGGGGATCTCTCCATGAGGCCGGGAGTGTTACGAGTAGAGTTTTGAGTTTAGGGTTCGATTAGGGTTTAGAGGTAGAGTTTAGGGTTTAGGGTTCGGTTAGGGTTTAGAGGTAGAGTTTAAGGTTTAGGGTTCGATTAGGGTTTAGAGGTAGAGTTTAGGGTTTAGGGTTTGGCGTTTGGGGTTGCCAATGTTTCCCCAGAGAGTGTGTAGGGCATTCCTTGGCCTCCAAAATTCTGTGTTCCGCCAGGACTTCGGGTCAAGCACGTTTGGCCGTCCTCCTGATTCCCACCAGTATACGGGGTAAGCATGTTCGCAACCCTCGCCCCCACTCAATTTTCCTAATAGTTATCTATTTTGGGGAAGGATGGGCTCAGGGGATTAGGCCTTTTTTTTGCTGCTATGGTCAGAGATGGAGAGTGCTGGGTCTGTAGAAAAGACATGTCTGCACCGAATCCCCCGATCCACAAGGTGTTCGGGTGGTCAATCCCCGAATGCCAAGTCCCCAAACCGCAAGCCGTCTGGCCTGGCAGTCGAGACCCGCAGCGGATCTGAGAGGGAAGAGGAGGTACATGCCCAAGCCCCTTGCCCTACATAAACTCTGTACCGCGAGCGCTGAACCCTCAGCTCCAAATTTCCTTTCTAGTCATTCCTGCCCTGTCAAGGATGGTCACGCGACAGCGGCCCACAGCGACTGGGCTTGAGAGAGGGTTTTAGGGCTTAGGGTTGCTTCTTTTCGGGTTTAGGGTGTTTAAAGGGGTTTGGGATTTGGGTTTTGGGGTAAGGGGTGCTCAGCCTATCGAAAGCCAGAGCAACCCGATGAGTAGCACTCCAAATTTCCAATTACGCAAGACCCTGACCAGAAACCTTAGAAGTCCACGCAAAACTTTGCACAGTCAATCGCTGTCCAAGTAAGGAGGGACCCTTAATGGGGACCCCTACCCTATAATGGGCTATAAAATGGGTATATAATAGCTATATTAAGGGTATATACCTAGGGGTCCTTAAGAGGCTGAGTGGAGCCGCATGAGCACCGAGCCCGAAACCCCCAAGTCCCCCAGAGCCCAAAGCACACTCAGGAGAAAGGCGGTGCTGTGGACGACTGGCAGTTGGAATTCCAGGTGAGCCATCGGTTCAGGTTGTAGGCCTCAAACTAATAAACATAATGATAACAGTGGTCGTAATACTAATATTAATATGAATAATAATGATAATAACAACAAGAATAGCAATATTTGCACCATGTTAACCCAAAGCCCTGCCATTCTGTCCTGAGTCTGGGAGCATCTTGCGATGGGCTTCAGGTTTGATTCAAGTACAAGGCTGTCAGGGTGAATGTCGCAGGTCCTGGACGGGAAGCCTTCGAACCTTGATAACCCTGAGAGAGCGCAGCCCCACATCATGAAGCAAGATCACCCAAATCTAATTCTAGAATACGAAAACTTGAACCCTGAACCTGAAACTCAAATCCTTAATGCCCCACAGTCGATTAAAACCCGAGGGCACGAAGCCAGGTCTGCTTTCACACAGCCTTCCTGGCTGCAGCTGGTGGCGTGAAGCGCAGCTCGGTGGAATCTGCAACTGTCAGGAGGCAACAATATCGAGAATACAGCAGCCCCGAAGGTTAGCATGCCTTTTTCGCTCCAGCTCTGTATATACATGGTATGTGCTACCTCTCTTCTACCAAGAGCCCGAAGAACTGCCCGTGCTTACTGATGCTGCTTTGCTCGTGAGCTGTGGTGGGAAGCGAGGTGCTCGTCGTCGTCGTCGCCGTAGTGATAATAGTTGTAGTCTAGCTGTGTCGTCGTCTTTACCGGCATCGTCTTCGTCGTCGTCGCCGGTATCGTCGTCGTGTCGGTTGTCGCCATCGTTGCTCTTGCTTTTCGTTTGAAGAGACTGTGATGGTTGTTGCGTATTGGTACCATGATGTAGGTGACCAAACTACAGGTACTGACCACTGCGATTCGTCCTGTCGGTGTAGGTAATTCTGTGAATAAGATCATTGCAGTAGGATCGTGGTTGCCAGAAATACTTATTGAGCCTGATAGAACCCAAGGAAACCTCCCCTCACAAAGCCCTTGCAACGCCCCTACGAAACCCGGAGGAGCCTTAAACCCCAAGCCCGAAACCCTAAACCCTAAGCCCTAAGCCTCAAACCCCAAACCTTAAAACCCTAAACCTTAAAACCCTAAGCCCTAAAGCCTGAACCTTAAAACCCTGAGCCCTAAAGCCTGAACCTCAAAACCCTAAGCCCCAAACCCTAAACCTTAAAACCCTAAGCCCGATACATCCCCCAGCCTGGCTAAGCCGCGCCTCCCGAGGCTTCGACGCCGCAGAGTTAGACCTGGCCCGGGGGCCGCGACCCGAAGGCGCGGAACTCCTGGGGATCACTCTGGGTACCTTAAGGGTTCCTTTCAAGGGGTGCTATAAGGGTTCCTTTAAAGGGCTCTATGAGGGTTTAGGGTTCTGGTGTTTACGCGTTGTCCGGCTATAGGGTTTAAGCTTATAAGGTTACAGGGTTGAGGGTTCAGGGTTGAGGGTCCATGGTTGAAGTTTTGGCCATACGGTTTATTCTTGAGCACTGTCGTGCATCACCCAACCCGCTTGCTATGAAAAGCAGGCATCTCCCCGCACAAAAGCATCGCTCACGGCTCCACATGCCACCGCAAGCTGGCACAGCAACCCATTGCCGTTTGCCTTCGCACCAAGCTCCTGTCAATCGCTGTCTGGCTTGTGCAACTGCTGCTGGTAGGGAGAACTTGGGTGCCGAGCAGTATTTGTTTCGTAAGCCTTCTTTTGCAGCCAGCTTTGTTCTTTAATACTACGGTGAGCTTGGTAGGCTCTTCTGTTGCCAGCGGCCATAATCCGGAAAGGAGCAAGTTTTCGATTCTAGCTGCTGCTGCGATTGTCCAGAGCAGGGGATGTTCCCAGACATTTGGTGCGTCTTGTTTCTTTCCGAAGGAGCCTCAAGACGCTGTCGGGTCTGCGAAGGCTGTGTCCAACTACAGGATTCCCCATTGGTCATTGGTGTTTCGCGTCGTCGTTGTTCCTGCTTGCTTGCAGCTTGAGTCTCTGAGTCTCGCCTATTGCCCGGTGCAAAAAAAGGCCCTCCCGCAAACTTGCGACCGTGATCTGCTCGACCATGCGGGATCCAACTCCCTGAGAACGCAGATTCGAAGCCTTCACATGCCAGCTTATGTCCCCTAAATCCGGGGGGGGGGGGTCATATGCCGCCGATGGACATTGAAGAATGCCTTCTTTTCCGGCGTATGCCTTTCGTTCGAGCATTAGGACGCTGGATCCATAAACAGTCTAGGTGTTCCGTTCTAGGGGATTTTAGTGTTTGGCATGTGGGTCATGGCTGACATGCCCTTGGTATAGATAGTGTAGACCCATCGCCGCTGGCGGAAATTAATACAGTAATCATATCTTTGATGTGAGGATACTCTCCCCCAGCTCGAGTGTACATCAAGCTGGACTGACTGTTTAGGCCCCTTAGCCCCAAACCCCTAAACCGAACGCCTTAAAGCTCTATTTTTCGCATGCCGTAAGCCCGACATGTTTAGTGTCAGATGTGAAGTCCTGTAGAACTTGAAGGACCATGTCAGGTGAAGATGGAAGGGCTTAGGGCTTGGGAATTCCTAGGTGGGCTGTTCTCTGAGGCAGCAGGCTGGGGCTAAACCCGCCTTAGACGAATCTGTAAACCCCTGCCCGAAGTGAATCCTAAACCCTTTTCATGACGCGTGCGGCACCCAGCTTCCGAACCTCCGTCTTCGCAGGCTGTGCTGTTGATGTCTTCCTGGAGCCTATGAGCAACGAGCCACAGGCATGGGGAAATCTTTGCGGCTCTGGGTCTTTGGGCATGGACCTGTGAACGACTAACCCATACGTTAAACCTAAACCCCGAACCCGACACCTAAGCCTTCACTGATTCACATCCCATGATCTGAACCCTAGACCGCTAAACCCTGTACCCCGAAGAGGACGATTCCGAGAATTCAGCGACAGCCGCTGCAGCTGCAGCGTCCAGAGGGCGGCTGAGCTGACCAAGTTAATTTAACGCTACGCCGCCCGCCTCGGCTGTGTAGCGGCAGGGCGAGGGGGCAGTCGATGTTCTTTTATGCTAGGGCGGCCTGTCAAACCCCAAGCTTTACACAGTTGTTGATACGAAGTGCCAGGAAAACGGGCACAGGGAGGGAGGGGGGGGGAGGGGGGGCGGGCAAGGGGGTGGCAAACGAACGCAAAAACAGGGTGTCACCGGTCGTTTCGGCTGCAGGGAGGAGGATTAGGTGGAGGGTACCTGAGGTAACCACCAAAACGCCTGGGCCTCTGGCCTCGGCGGATTTGGGGAGTTTTCCAGATTCGGGATCTTGTTGGGTACCGAAAGGGTGCGACACTCTTGCAATACGAAGGAATCTGACAAGGCTTCCATAGAGGAGCCGCAATGACATGCAAACCTGTACCTGGATTCAGGGCCACAGAAGAGTCGAGTGGTTGGAGATGGGCAGTTTTGAAAAAGATCAACCGATACACTTGGATATGAAAGGTAGATGGATTGTGGATGAACATATTGCGTGCGCTCGAGAGAGACTGAGCATCGTGCCAAAGTATGGTTTGCAAGGCTGGGTTAGGACTTGGGCAGCCTGCACCTTATGTTATGTCGCGCCCGGAGTGCAAAGACTGTGCCTAAGTGTGTTTTACACCACTTTGTAAACCCGAACCCCCCCCCCCCCCCATGTAAGCTTTTCTATGCTTTTCAGCCCTGCACCACCTTGAAACCCACTCCGCTCGACCCGAAGTCCCGAACGAGCACAGCCCGGTGAGGCCACGGAAAGCCGATGTGCCTCGCTCAGTTCCAAAACCCTATGGGTTCTGCGTTCAACTCACGTTTTGGCTTTGAAGATTTCAGCGTGTGGCATCAGTCTCATCATCATCACCATCATGATCAGCCCATCATCATGATCAGTAGCATCCTTATCGTCATCAACATCATCATCGCCATCAACATCATCATCATCTTCTTCTTCTTCAGCCTCTTCGTCATGGGCTTCAATACCCGGGACCTTTTCGTCTTGCAACCCTTCATGTTCGATTCATTGGCCCTTGGGCGATAGTGAGATAGTGTCAAAGAGTTACTTGTTTCGATATGTGGCTTGGGCTTAGGTTCTGGATGCCTGTCACACAATTCAACAAGTCTAGTTCTTCTCCATGTCGGTGGCACAAGAAATAGGATCAACAACTTAAGCTGCAGGAGCTCAGGCAGGTTCCAACCAGGAGGGATGATTGGCAAGACCCTGCATTACCCGAGGCACCTAAACCACGCAACTTTGGAGGAGTCCTCGTGGATAGTCCAGGAATTTGTCCATCACCAGGGCTCTGATGTTCTGGGTTTCTAAGTCAGGGCGCCATTTCCTTCCTGAGCCAGAGCCCCACCCTCCGGTTTTGGTCCCGAGTGCCACGAAGAGACAGGTGTTCAGGTGTGGCACTGGTTGGGTTGCGTGGGTTCAGGTCGGTTATGTTCCATTGAGGTACCTAGTTAGTGCTTACCGTCGCAAGCTTTTTTTTTATAGTGGGAGTTCACGAAGTTCTGGGTTTAAGGCTTTGAAGTTCTGGGTCCTGTGCATGTTCGGGGTATTTGGTGAGATCCCACTCTGCCACGCCCGAAGCCATCACCCCAAGTTGCCCACCAAAACTCCAGAGATCCCGAACCTCAAATGACAGACAGCATATCCATCTTAAGCTCCACATGCTGCACAAGCGCAAAGCCCAAGCCTCAATCCCAACTCTATCGACATGATAGAGCTCTCACTCGTTTTGAAACCTCGTATGAATCTGATTCCTGCTACTGCTACCACTTATATGCTCTTACTGCCAGTACTTGGAGGTTCAGTGTTAGTTATAAGTGGGGCTATAAGTCCCGTAATTAGGGTTATAAGTATAGTTTCCCTAGTTATTACACTACTTATAACGACCCATGAACCTCCAAGTATTACTACTATTACCCATTGAAGGGCGGCGTGGAGTTTTTCGACCTCGCCGCAGCAGATGCCGAAGCAGATGCCGAGGCCGATGTGGGGCTTTTTTTGTATTGGGTGGTGCCCAATTTGCAGGCTTTTGTGCTGTCATAGTTTTGTCTGATAAATCAGGTTAGGGGCGCGCTACCATGAACAGACTCCTAGAGTTTAGCATCCCTTGTTTCTGAAACTCTGGTGTAAATCCCAAGCCCTAGGCCGTAAAATCCGAAGCCCTAAACCCTGAACCCGCGCCCACCGGCGTGGAAGAGCTGCTCTGGATGTGATAATCGCTCTGAGCTCCACGAATATTCTGCCTGTACGGTCCTATACACGACTGTCGTTTCGTGGGCTTGAGAGCAAGCCTTTCATGATGCACTGTCAGGTTTCTGGGATGCCGGACAGCTACCATCACCAGGCAAGTTGCTTGGGATAGGGTTCGGGCTTCAATCACAAATACAGCTTTGATCCGAAATCCCAGCCCAAATGTCAGAGTCGTGCTTCCAGTCAGTGTACTTCAGATATCTAGTCGTAGCACGTACGATCTTCAACAGAAGGCAGTCTTGCCAGGTCTTCGCGCCGGATGACATCGACGCTTTTTTCGATGAGCTTTGAGCCGGACTTGTGGCTGGAGTTGGGTTTGAATCATGAGAGTATGTTCTGCTTTCTCTGGCTTTGGTAAGTTTGTGAGGCCTGGAATCCAAACCCTAAACCCACTGTTAGCCCGAGGACCCTAAGCCCTCTATGTGGCACAGAGCAAGTTGAAGCCCGGGTTACTCGTGGTACTTTCGAGTGTGTTGCTAAGCATGCGGCACGACAACTATCAATGCAATCACTTTTGCCATCATCATGATCACCATCACCGTCGTCGTCACTATCAGCACGGTTGTCTTCGTCATCATCATCATCATCATCACCATCACCATCACCATCACCATCACCATCACCATCACCATCACCATCACCATCATCTTTGGTCTTCATCGCGATCTTCTTCTTCCTCTCCATGGCCACGTCCACCACCACCACAACCACCACTGCAACCACCATCCTCATCACCACATTCGTCAGCACCGCCACTACAGCCACCACCACTAGCACCACCGGCGC
>CAJNDT010005445.1:1154812-1264812 GCA_905221615.1 Symbiodinium sp. CCMP2592 | reverse complement strand
TTTGGTGTTTGGATTTTTAGGGGTGCCGGGGCTGGTTTGTCGTTAAGAAGTTCATTCCTTCAGGCAGCTCATGCTTCTGAACTAGGATGCCCAGTAGTACCCTTATTCCCTTTTTGTAGTCCTAGGTTCCTTATAATGTTACCCAATACCAAAAAGAGAGGCCGTTTTATTCTTAGGTTACTGGGTATCCTCGTGAAGTTGTTGCCTGTCCAGGGAGACTGGTGCAAAGACTACGACGATCCAGGCAATGGGCGCCCTCTCCGTTTCGACTGGACCGGTGGCTGCGAGCATGCTCATGATTGTCCCGAGCTGTCGTCGTCGAAGTAGCGCAACAGACAGATCGGATGGCGACGCAGGAGACGAAAGAGCGATCACGACGTTTTAGAGATGTTTCTCCAGACTTCCTAGCAGTCAATACGATTAGGAATTGATGCCGGCGGAGGAGTTGTCAATGGGGGTTCTGGAAGCGGGCATAGAATGGGGCCAGACTCCTGTTCCACACTGGTGGCGGTGACTGATAAACATCTGAAACCTGAAGCGATAACTACGCCTTATGCAGCCCGTAATCAGAAGTTAAGGGTTTGGGGTCAACCGTGAACATCCAGGAACGCCGACAATATTAACTGTAAGGTGGCAACAGCTCAGCGTCTCTCATATCCTCCAGATTGTGGAGTCTTTTCTGCTTATTTGGGATTGCTAGTGCTGCTACTGGCATCAGAATTAATTGGTTTCAAGGGGTGTATTTTTCTGGCTCCTTTTCTGATATTACTGTTACTATTCTCTAGGCATATCTCTTCGCTAGAGTCTTAGAGAGGATCGTGGGGTGTCCAATTATTTCTGCTGAGAAATTAGTCAGGATCCTTGTGAAAGCGTGCTACCATGTGGGTGGTTGTGTCAAAATGAGGGTCCCTTTTTGGGTGCTTAATATAATACGGCACCTAATATTTAGGGTACCCAAACAGCGACCCTAATTTTGACAACCACCCATGTACAGTAGAAGCCAGAAAGTTGGAATATGATTATCCTAACCCTTCTATGATAAATTATAGGATATCCTACCATTAATCCATATTCCAACTTTCTGGAGTTCCCTTTAGGTGGTGCGTCCGGATGCAGTTGGAAGTCGCAAAGCCCCTCAGGAAAACGACAGGTAGAGCTCCGAAGTGCAGCAGCAGCTTCGGCTTCGTCAAAGATGCTGTGGGGAGTTCCCCAAAATAGGGGACCCTAATATAGTGCCCTAAATGCTAAGATTCTTATTATAAGGACCCCAAATAAGGTACCCCTATTTTCGGAAACTCCCATTTGGGGCTCTACATTAATGTAGTGCCCTTTTGGCTTCGTCACCCTAAACCCTAACCCCTAGACCCTAGTGTTTCACACGATGTCAAAAACCCGGAGTTGGGGAGATCATGCTCGAAAGCCGGAGCCCGACGCGCAAAGCTGTCCCGGCCCCTTGCATGGCAGGCTTCCCGCCGAAGCAACAGCGACTCAAAGATAAGACAAGACCTCAGACCCCCAGGGAGGCCAGATTCAAATCCCAGTGGACAGAAGGCATAGAATAGGCTTTGTGCCGGTCGCGTCGGTAGAAGCCGGTTTCGCACGGTAGGCCACGGAACCCTCGTGCCCAAGGCCTGCATCTCGAGACAACGCCGAACGACCCTGATACCCGTAGACGCTAAATGCCAAGCCACAACATCTCGGCGCTTGGCAGTTTTACACAGCCTCCGCGGACAAGTCCCTGAAGATCTGGGACCTCAAGACGCGAAGGTTCCCTGTTCGCAGGGTTGCAAGTCCTTGGGATGGAGTCTAGGATGTCGAGGCTTTAAAGTTTGCAGCTGAAGGTGGACTCTCTTCTCTGCCGAATTTCGGTCCGAGTGAGTTTCGGGGGCATTTTCGTGGTCTTGCAGCATGAGCAGGTGTATGGAAACCTTACTGGGCCATGTCGATGCAGTGACCTCGCTGGACCTCCTCGTCAAGCACGGGCCCAAGTTCGTTGTTTCAGAAATCGAAGACTTCTGAACCCGGAGCTTGCAAACCCTAAACCTTTGAAGCTCCGAGCCCTGTACCCGGAGCCTATGAACTTTGAACCTTTGAGCCTTGATCCCTAAGCTGTCAAGAGAAGGCCTCAGTAGGTGAGTGGGTACACTTTACACTTTTTGGGATAATATCACGCACTATAAACCTAAAAGTGTACACTTTTTGGGATAATATCACCCACTATAAACCTAAAAGTGTACACTTTTTGGGGCGATATGAATTCAGCAGCTAAGAGGCAGGCTCTAGGGAGACTCCACGACTTCGGGGTGCAAGGAGTTCCCGTCAATGGGTACACATGGGGGTTTCCGAAAATTAGGGGTACCTTATTTGGGGTCTTTATAATAAGGATCCTACGATTTAGGGTACTATATTAGGGTCCCCCATTTTCGGAAACTCCCACGTTAAGCTGCGTAGACCCTATCAGAACCCGAACAAGACCCGGCTGGCTGATTGTAAGTCGAAAATCCAAACCCACACCTTCATATGGGGATCTGAACACGCAACAGCCCGTAAACTATGTAGCGTATAGCATACCCCCCTCAACAGTTCCCATCATGCATTGCCGAATAATCCAACTGGGACCTTGAAGGTACGAGTATATCCGAATTTTGTTTCTAAGATGGCTCCAGTTGGACCCGCTGATACTTCGTAAGTTGGGATGACTAAAGCCCTTAACCGCAAAACCCTACAAGAAGAGCCTCCAAGCCGGGTTTGGCGAAGTTGAGGAGCGGGTTAAAGCCTGAAGCGCTACCCCCGAAAGCCCGAAGGGGTTTAGGGTTTAGGGTTTAGGGCCCGAAGCCAATTCAACCCCTGATCCGAGGGTCGAGGAGATTCCACTTAAGCTCAGCGTTCCGTAGATACGGGAGTTTCCGAAAAGTAGGGGTAGCACATTTTGGTGTCCTTATACAAAGGATCCTACAATATTAGGGTCTCCCCTATTTTCGAAAACTCCCATGGAGTTCATTTCACAGGGTACAAGATTCCGTCATAGGAACTCGGTGCCCAGCTCGGCCCTCTCACTCCCACGCAGATGAAGCCAAAACCCCGAAATCCTGCACCGGCAAGTCCAAGATCTCATGCTTCAACCCGAAGCAAAACGCCGAACGTGGTTTCAGTATAGAGGAGATTAGTTGCGGCATCTCATGCCCAACAATCTTGAAACCGGTTTCGGCTTCCAATCGCCAGACTTCGAGGTTCAAGAACCTGACCCCGGGTGCTTACTACCGAAACTCGGTTAAAGCACTATCGTTGCCTCATGGCTACCACGATTACCCCGACTATTCCTACTTCGACGACCATTACCATTGCGATTACTATAGCGGCCTAAATAATTACCTATGCTATTTTGGGGATTCCTTATTTTAATGATAGTCTAATGGGCCCCAAAACTTTGGACTCCTGGTCCCAAGGCTACGAGGCAATGCTTCGACTTCTGCAATCTATTTGCAGCAAGTTGTAAATTCCATTCATTCTTTACACATGTCTATACACATTCTCTGAGGATGCACCCGTCGTCCTTCGTTTCGCTCTTCGTCGACAGCCCCAAAGCCCTACTCTAATTATCAAGGCCCCTAAGTACCCTGGTACTGGTTTCAGGGGCAAGCCACTCTCCGGGGGCGCCGACAAGTCTGTCCGATTTTGGAAGGCGCGGCTTGGAGACGTGAAACAGTGACGGCATGGATGCGTCGGGCTTTTGGGTGCGTGTTTAGGGGCTTCGGGTTCCGTATGGTTTCAGAGTTTGGGTTTAGGGCAAGTTTAGTGATCTTGGGCTTTGGGTTTAGGGTTCTGGGGCTTGGAGGGTTTAGTCTCAGTATGGATGTCGTGTTGGGGTTCTATGGTTGAGAGTTGACCGCCCAAGGTTCTTCTTGCTCTAATGCCCCAATGCTCTGTACCCTAAAACGCCGATTGCTGAGGATACCACGTGCTGCGCATCTACGCCCCTAAGCCCTGAAACCTAAGCCCTGTGCCCCTAGAACCACCCTAAACCCTGCACCGAAAAGCCCAGAATCCTTCTACATTTCCGCAGAAGGCAGCAGTCGACAGATCACAAGCTTTCCAGATCCAGGTGTGCAAAGAAGATCTGCACTAGTGGCCGAACTCATTCGACCAAGTCCTTCTCGACACATCCTAGTGTTCTAGATTCTTACCCTGTCGGCCATTGCGAAGAGAGATTCGAGAACTTTTGCAGCAGCCTCGAGAGCCTCTTGCATGCCCATTCAAACCTCGCAGAGACCGTGCCGTAAACGACGCGACGTACACCCTTTGTAAACCCTGTCAGATTCAGAGGACATGCACAAACCCTGAACCTAGACACGAAAAAGCCGGACGGTCAAAATCCTTAAACTTTGTAGACCGCGAGCCAGGTAGACAAAGGCACGCACCTCATGTTTACGAGGCTTGGCATCTTGAGCCGTTTTGAGGTTCAGGGTTTTTACTTCTTCAAGGTTGATCTTCAGTGTCTCGGGCGCGGTGTACGATTTAGAGTATGGAGTTTTAGGGTTTGAGGTTTAGACACGCGCTGTCAATGGGCTTGAATGGCATTGCTGCTCAGGGCTTGCAGATGTTCGCAAGGGCTTGGCATTTTTCTTTGTTTTCGAGGGAGGCTTGTGGTTCTACCTTAAGCCGGAATAACCTACCTTTTTAAGGACTCATATAAGGAAATCATAATAAGGAACCCTAAAAAGGTAGGTTATTCCGGCTTAAGGTATAGTCTATACCTTAAGCCGGGGCCTATCCGTTTATCTTTGGTAAGGTGTGGGCTTGAACGTTGTTGATTTCAGGCTCTCCTGGCACTTTCGGAGAACACGAAGAGCGCTTGGTCCCCTAGGAGAGCTTCAGAAGACTCGTAATTTGGGGTCTGTTGGTTTCGACCTTTGGGGTAGTGGGGCCCACATCAGAAAAAACCACCGGAAGCAACATCCCAGTTGTTTCAGGCCTTTGTTTTGCGAGGGTCCGCGTCATGACGTCAGTTAGGGACGCAGCACTGAAACTCCTTCACAAGTCCGTCGCCTGGTAAGAGCAGCTGCTTGGTCAGGTGCCGAATGGGTCGTCCTAGACATCTGAAGCCTCTTACCCTGAACCGTAGAGCTTGCATCTCAAGCCTGCAGCCCACCCCGCTGTATTTTTCAGTGTGAGTGTACACGTCCACACAATCCAGTTTTCGCGTGGTTTAGCATTCCTCGTTGAACCATGAAAAGTTCAGGCATACTTATGCCGTGGATGCCGTGAGCGTCGTGGACGCTGAGCAGTTCGTTTCGGGTGGGCAGGTGCCTTGCATTGCTGATGATCCGGAGAGGCTCCTGCTAACCAACTAATGCAGGGGCCTCAACAATTAGAAAAGGGTCTTGGGGGGGTCCTTGTTTTAACTTTAGTACAATATGCCACCCCAAACTATATTCTAACTATTAAGGCCATGGCACTAGCCCAAAGAGCCCTAAAAGCTAAGGCTTAACTTCTGTAGAACTTCGGGTGAGAGTCGTGAGGTGCAGGGTTGTGGGAGGTTCTTGGGGCTTGGGTCAGGCACCGCGGGTTAGTGTTGCACACCTCTGGGGTGGTGATTCTAAACTTAATACGTCCGACTTCGTAAACGTCTTCCCAGCTCCACTGCTTGGAGATTCATGGGCAGTTATAAGTGGGGTTATAAGTAGGATAACTATACTTATAACTCATATTAGGGGACTTATAACCCTACTTATAACTACCCATGAACCTCCAAGTGCTCGAAGGATTCACTGTGCAGGGAGTCGCGTCTTCGGGTTCCTTGGTTGAGTCCTTACGGTATGGGTCGTGCTTACAGTTTTGGCTTTAGGAACTTTAGGGCT
The DNA here is from genome assembly GCA_905221615.1 of Symbiodinium sp. CCMP2592. Lineage (NCBI taxonomy): Eukaryota > Dinophyceae > Suessiales > Symbiodiniaceae > Symbiodinium > Symbiodinium sp. CCMP2592. Next base: position 1,258,954 of record CAJNDT010005445.1, on the reverse strand, counting down.
TAGGGTTTAGGAACTTTACGGTTTAGGGCTAGGCTGAATCTCGAGTCTAAGCGACTCAACTCTGCGGCCCTAGACTGTCAAGCAATTTCTTTTCGTTTGCACACCCTGAAGCCGGAACCGTTCAACCCGACAAGTTGGTGAGCCCTAAACCTTAAACCCTAAACCCTAAATATGATTTGCAGCCCCTGAACGGGAGGACGGGAACATCATGCTCTGGTCGAGTGCTTCTAAGAAGCCTGTGGCCACGACCTGCCTAGGCGAGGCGTTGGGAAGGGGCTTTGGCTCCAAACCCAAAGCCCCAAAGCACACCCCAAGAACCCTTAATCCGATACCCTAAACTTACCTTTGGTTACTAGGGAATGGAGGAATGGGGTACAATTATAACTACTATTACTACCATTCTTCCATTCCCTACTAAGCAAAGGTAAGTAAACAAGTAAGTCAGGAGCCTCGATAGCTGGACTAAGGCTCAGGGGGCATGTTGTACTGTCAAGGCCCTCAACTTGTCCTTGGGTTCATGGTTCTTGGGCGAGGGGTGTCAAGACTGGGGGTGCGAGGTTTGTGCTGGCCCAAATCACGAGCAGCAGGGCTTCGCTGTGCAGATTCGAGGGTGTGGGGCTTTGAGGCTTCGGTTTGATGTCTTCGAGCCGTGTGGCAATGCGGCGATATTTTCGGGCACTGGGGGCATCTTGTCGACAGGATCGGTACTGAAATCGTGTGCACCGTGGAATTGCAGGCATGCCCTACAGCTCTAGAGCCATGACGTAGAGGTCTGAGTCATGAGTAGTACTAGGCCCTCATAGTCACCACAAAACTATGTTATAAGTTATAATATGTCTCCAAAAAATAGTCTAGTTGCCAAGCAAGGCCCCAAGATTGAGTCCGAAATTCTCTGGGCTCTTGCGCAAGCCAGGGGACGGAAAGTGGGTGTCTTCTCTGGCCGTCATGTGCTGAGATCCGGGAAGGTTTGGGTGTATTTCCTAGGGTTCGGGGTTTAGGGTTTAGGATTTCGGGTTAGGGTGTACTTCAGGGATCATAGCCCTTAGCAAGGAGTTTGGCAAAGGTAACCAAAGTTGTGCTGCTTACCCAATTCACGCACTTTTAGCTTTGTAGCTTTACTTGCTACGTCCTCTGATTCTCCAGGCATGCTTCAGGGTTTTGGCTTGACAGTTAAGTGTTTGAGGCTCAGGGTTTCTGATTTCAGAGGAGCTTATCTTTTCTGAAAGGCGTCGGGTGAAACGACACGGTGTAGAGCTCCGATTTTGGTTTGAGGGTTTATGCAGCTCTCACACCCACAACCCGCACTGAGCCGAGGGTGAGAATGTTCCGCTAAGCGCCAAGGCCATGAAGCGGGCCAACGTAATTTTCTCCGGTGGGACTGACGGCATGTCCCGCCCTCAGTCTAGGGTTACAGGTTAAGTTGAGGCTAGGCTTAGAGGCTCGAATTCCGAGTTTTGCGAGAAAGAGCAAGATAGAGAGAGAGAGAGAGAGAGAGAGAGAGAGAGAGAGAGAGAGAGAGAGAGCGCTGTGGCCCGGGGAGCTTGACACGCTCCTCGGGCCCGAGAGAGAGAGAGCGAGAGAGAGAGAGAGAGAGAGAGAGAGAGAGAGAGAGAGAGAGGGAGAGAGAGAGAGAGATAGCGGCGCTCCAAACCTCTGTAAACCCCCTTCAGCCACAAGCTATGGCCCGAAAAATTGAAACCTTAAATCATAATGTAGACCCTTGACGATGAAGCAGGCCCGTAAAGGAAGGCCGAATTTGAGTCAGGTGTCGACATTGCACCCAAAGCCCCGAAGTGAAGGCATGTAAACAGACACGATCAGGCTGCTCATGCAGGAACTCAGGAGTGCACAGGGTTTAGAGTCAAGGGTTCCTTTCTTTTTCGGACCTGGGTTGCGTGTTTTGTGACCTCATATGTGGCTGCATCCAGAATCAAACAGACTGTTCGGGGCTCTGTCGGGATGCTGAGGGCCAGAGGTGTGGGTCGAGGATTCGCGGCCTAGGGTTTGGCAAGGGGGGCCAGAACTCATGCTGTTCCTTCGGTAGGAGTTCCTAAATCCTCAGCCCTACCCTAAACCATAAACCCTAAACCTTAAACCCTAAACCCTGGCTTGCTGAAGCCTCGCAGACCTTTCGGGCGATGCAGAAAAGGAGCTCAAAAAAAAAAAACCTAAACCCTGAACCATTATACTATAATCTCTAAACTCTAAAGCCGGCCAGCACCGAGGCTGCGAACCTGGAGATGCGGCAAAGCCGCCGGCGCCCAGGCACCAGGGTTTCCCTCGCACAGTATGCCTCGAAGGTCTTTGGGATTTCGGTGTTTGGGGTTTAGGATTCTACCGGGATTAGGGTTTGGTCAGGGTTTAGGGGTTAGTTTAGGGTTCAGGGTTTGGGGTTCAAGGTGGGCTTGATAATTCTCATCCATCATTCCGAATGCAAAGAAGCTTGCGAAGTCCTCGCTGCAGGAAGGCGAGAAGAAGGCCTTACAGCTGCTGACTGCTGCGGAGCGTCATGCTCAGAGCCCTCCAGGGCTGTTCTGTCATCGTGTGGGCATTTAGCATGGTAGGTTCAGGGGTTTGGGCTGCTCTCCCTAAGGCCAAAAGCCTTAAGGTAAGGGTTTGTTCCTTGCCCCAGATTCGTAGCCTGGAAGAGTTTGGGTGGCGTCTAGGGTTGGGCGTGCCGCGCGTGTGTAACTTTGTTTCCTGTTTGTGAAGGTAGTGCCTTGTTTCTAAGGGCCTATGAGCAAGCTGCTCTGACGTCGTCTTCCTATACCGTATACTTCAAGTTAAGCTTCAAACCTTTAAGTTTTGCTTCAAGCCTTCAGGTGTAGATTCTAGATGACTTGCCTCAGCCTTGCTTCAGCATATCAAACTATGTTCTAGTATATATTGTTGGTAGGATTGGTGTTTTTGTTTTCTTATAGTCACAACGACTGTCATTACTGTTATTATTATTGTCATTACCATTAGTATTTTTATTATGATTAATTTAGTTGTTATAATTCGGCCTTAACATGCCTTAGCTGCAGTTCGAAGGCTACGTGATCCATCCGGGCCCGGTCTGAGGCCGATCCAGGCCCCTGGATGCATCAATCACATCGCCGTGGGGAAGCGCTTCCTCGCGTTGGCGGTTGGGAAGGAGGGCTCTGCAAAACGGCTTACAGCAGGGCCGTAGAATTTGGGGGTGTATGATAGTACATTTTTCTCGAGGAACCCTACGGAATAATGTTGGTAACGCTCAGCAAAAAGGCTAGATTCGGGTTCAGTTTGTTCAGGTATTCAGGGTTGAGAAGCCCCAATGCATAAAGCAGGGGTTCGGGCCGGGTGCGGGGTGAAGGTCACAGAACGTGGTGTCTCAACAACTAGTTAGCCCTCGGCAATGGCCTGTGACATGTTGGAAAAGGGTTTTAACGTGGGTGGGGGGCTTACGCACATGCAGACACTGTTCCAGCAGGGCCAGCTGAGTCAAACATGCTTCAAGAGCCTGTTTTCTATCGATTCTTCTGCGTGGTTGCGATGCCAGCTCTGATCGCTTCCCGACGGCACAAGCAGACGGGAGGTCTTCGAAACAAAGGTGTCGTCGGGTTCGATAATGTGTGAGGAAAGATCAGTACCAATATCCTTCCCCGATACTTTTCTACACCTTGTCTACAACCTCATTGTAATTGTTGAGGCCGGAACGATAGGGCTTGCATGACTAGAAGGAAAGTTCAAGTCAACCCAAGCCCCGAAAACCAGAACAGCAACTGCAAAATCCCAAAACCCTCAACCCCTGAACCCCGCAACCCTCAACCCTGAATCGGAAAGTGCTCGAAGGAGCACAAGTTTGGCCGTTGGTTCTACGACAGGAAGGAGATGAATGGGGTCCTCCTGGCCGGCACCTCAGGGTTCCTTTTGGGGTTTAGGGTGTAGGGTTTAGGGTTTAGGGCAATACGGCATTATTTAGGGTACTCCGGGACTTTGATTTCACAACTACCCATATGAAATCAGGGCGCCTGCGCTTCAGGGTCAACATTCGTGTCCTAGCACCCAACCCCTGTCCCCTGAACACCTCTTCGTCATCAAAGTAAGTAAAACCTGAACCTTCGGTCTTTACAGACAAGCCTTGTTCCTGGTTCCTTACTTGCCGAACCACAGAACATGGAGCCGAACGATGTTTTTGTTCGCTTGGCAGGTGGGATTTCGGGAGTCATGTAGAGGACAGTTTAGCAGGTCATCGTCTCCTTGGTAGTATTTGCTTACGTTGTGAGAATCGCCCCTATAGTCTTTCCATTCTTTTTCCCCGGGAGGACGCCGATTGTCAAGAAAAGCGGTCCTTACAGAACTATTCTAATAACCCTAAACCCTAAACCCTAAACCCTAAACCCTATTCTAAGTGTTGCAGTCCTTCTAGTAGGCCAAACCTCGAAGCGCTTGGAAGATCTCGCAGCTTTGAGAGGTGTCATTGTTGAGACCCGCGCTTTGCTTTTAAGGGCTTCAGGCTTAATTAGGGTTTAGGGTCTTGGGAGTACAAAGGGAGTTCAGACCTGCAGGAAGGTTATTCTGGCTTGTATGTTGGGGGTAGAATCAGACTTGCGATGACAAGGCTCCAGAAAGCGCCTTTTGGGATCCCTAGGGTGACAGTTTCGGCTTCGTGGCTGGCTTCGTCATGAAGCAACTAGTGAGATAGTGGACCAACTAATGATGCGACGCCTTCAAATCAGCTCTGAACCAGGACTCCCAAGCCCTAAGCCCTCAGCTTCAGGCCGCGCCTTAACCACGTAGCTCCAATTCAACCTCTATCTCAAAGGCCCAAACTCTAGAGCACATGTGATCTCCCAGGTGCCCCTCAGCTACAAGGAAAGCTGACCCGCCCGTGCGTGGGTAGCGGCGACGAACGTGGGAGTACCTCCATGCTAGACGCAACCAGTGTCATAAGCATGTAAGCATGGCGCTAGGACGGTACTAGTCGTAGTCGTAGCTATAGTCGGAGTCGGAGTGGAGTCGACAGAAGGGTAGCCGGGAGAGTAGCAGGAGAGTAGCAGTGGCAGTCGGAGTAGTAGTAGTAGTAGTAGTAGTAGTAGTAGTAGTAGTAGTAGTAGTAGTAGTAGTAGTAGTAGTAGTAGTAGTAGTAGTAGCAGTAGTAGTAGTAGTAGCAGCAGTAGCAGTAGCAGTCGCAGTAGTCGTGGTCGTCGTGGTAGTCGTCGTTGTAGTTGTAGAGGTAGTCGTAGTCGTAGTCGGATGAGGAGGAGGAGGTGAGGGGAGGCGCAGGAAAAGGAGTAGCAGTGGCAGCAGTAGTAGTCGTCCTGCTGGTGGCGGTGGTGGTGGTGATAATGTGTGTTCAGTCACTCGTAGTGTTAGTAGTGGCACGGCCAGGTGTCGTGGTCGCAGTCGCTATCCGGAGAAGGGCGGTCGCAGTCAAACTTGGTTTCGGACTAGTAGTAGCAACTAGTGCCGAGGTTTAGACATGGTTATACTTCACACCACTTGATTGCAAAATACTGTTAAAGAACCACAAACAAACAAGTCAGACGACAAAAGCAGCCTTACCACTCAAGTTGGCTTTCGCAGACCTTGCAAAACCTGATTCGACAACCCTACTTCCTAAGAACACCGAAATTACAAAAAACCGAAGCTCACACCCAAGTGTGAAGCCCTGAAGCTCGGCAATGCCGTCAAGTTAAGCCCAGTGCCGGGTCACGGCCCGCTTCTGTATCTCGGATGCTCTTGACACTGGCAAAAGGACTGCAGTGCTTAGATCACAAGATCGGGGATGCCCCTGAGTGCAAGGACCGCCATTTCCTTCTACCCCCATCCCTCCCACACACATATTCAGGGCTTGCGCGGATTCTGATGCGGGTCTGAAGGAGCCTGACCCCCCAACCTCAGACAAACGGCAAAACCTCCACCCTGAGCCCGAAGCCCAAAATCGTAAGGCGAGGGCTTATAAACTCTCGATTCCAGTTTCTTGTCGTGAGTTTGATCAGCTTCACATTCACCATAAGTCTGAACCAGTTGCTGACTAGCGTTCGGCATGAACGGTTTCATTGTGAAGAGGGTTATGGTTTAAAATACCGGCTTAGAGATATAACACACTACGATATAACATGCTATCGCATGGTAGTTTTGCGGGAGGTATGTTGGATTAAAGACAAAAGGTGTCGGGACGATTTACACAGTTGCAGCTTGTGAGATTGAGCGGGGGTACCTGAGATTTTCTTGACTTGGCAAGTGCTTTAGGGTTTAGGGTTCAGGGTGTATGTAGCATCTTCCCCTCTTTGCCTGCATGCCACGGTATGTGCTGCTTCCATGTGGTGGCACTGCTTGATGACACGATGCGTTGTGTTTGGCTCGTTTCAAGAAGCACCCTGGATCTGCTGGTGCGATCACCTCGTCCCGGTCTTGACAGTAGTGTGACCTGTGATTGGTTGACTGGCTTTTTGATTGAGTGATGTATGGATGCATGGATGGATGGACGGATGGATGGACGGATGGATGGATGCATGCATGCATGCATGGACGGATGGTCGATGGATCGATGAATCGATGGATCGCTTGATCGGTAGATCGATTGATCATTGATTGGGCGATTGATCGATCGACTGTTTGTTTGTTTGAGTCAGGGAGGCAGGGAGGGAGCAAGCGAGTAGTGGTGAGTGATTGTAACACGCCCCGAAGTGCGTACACGCCAAAGCTTCACTCCCACACCGCAAGCCGCAAGCCCTGAAGTGCAAACCCTGAAACCTACACTACACCCCCAAACCCCGAGAGCCCTCTGCTGTTGCCGCTAGCCCAGCTCCGGCTCAAACCCCGAAGTCTACGGCAGCCGTCGCCCGTCCCTGGTAGCCAGGACCTCTTCCTGCAGATAGAGGAGCCACTGGGAGCCACTGCTGCTGTTTTGATATCTCGACACCTTATGAACTCGGCTGCAACTTGCAGCGTGTGATGCAGTGACAATGTGGAAGATCATGCCGACGTTGGGTACATCGGCGAAGCCGGTCTGATGATGCCGCTGGTGATGACGGTGATGATGGAGGTGGTATTCGTTGTGATGAGGGCCGTATAGCTGAAGCTCTGAACCTTTCCTTTGTCATAGCTTATGGGTACTTAACCCAATAAGGAATAAAACATAAATGTTTACTAATACTATCCCAACCATGAACTAGTTTCAATGTTCTGGGACTGCTTTGAGGTCATGGCACCTGCTGCTTCTCGATGCGCGGACCTCTAGCAATCCTTGTCCCGTCTTCTTGCTTTTGCGAGGCGCTTCTGGTCACTCTAGTCGGAGCTTGCGACAACATGAACCCTAAACCCTAAACCCCCGCCACGACCGCATAAACTGTAATGAAGAGAACATGCAGGCATCTAACAGACCAAAGGCCCGTTGCACGGCTTGAAACTAAGTCTATTAGGGGGTCTTCACACCCAGGACACGACACGGTGTTCCGAGACTCATGTATCATCCTAAACCCTTTACATCTTGAGCTCCTGGAAACATACAAAACTGGATGCAGTGAGAGAAGGAGAGAGACAGATAGACAGTTGATCCATAGCTTTGATCTCAATGCCTCGAAGCCCACATACACCTTTCTCGGAAACCTCTGACTCTGTGTAGCAACCCAAATAGGTGTAGATGAGAAGCATCAACGGATGCATTTTCGTGAGAGCCGCATCTTCGTCATATGTGCCGGAAATCGAAGCTTAGCCCTCGGCATGAAAAAATCTGTCCCGAAAGATAGGATAGGTGTCTTATAGGAGCCATGTTAAGGAGCCTTTATAGGAACTCAGTAAGGAATATGAATCACAAGCCCCAGCACGAACTCCGAGTCCCAGACCCTTTCCATATAGTTCTAAACCCTTAACCTCCCAAACTATCGTACACCTCTAAACCCGTAAACCCTCGTAAATTCCGAACCCCCAACCCCTCAACTCTAAACCCTATACCGAGGCGTGCTTCGAGCCGCAGCTCTCGTGGCTGTCACTGCTGGGCTTTGGCTGACTCAGGCTTTGGGTTTGGGGCTTGGGGTCTAGGCTGAAAGTGTTTAGGGGTTTGGGGTTTAGCAGTTTAGAGTTTAGTGGGTCATGATATTCGATTGTAGTTCCCACGTGGGTATACGGTAATATAAGACCAAAAAGCCCCTCCTCTCCCTTCCCCGTTGTTAAGCCCCTGCATTTCAGGAGTTGTGTTCTAAGCTAGAAAGTTTGGCGTCTAGGGTGTAGAGATTTAGGGTTTCGGGTTTAGGATTGAGACATTTAGGCTTTGGGGTCAAGGGCCAGGGTTTAGGGTTGGGGATAAGGATGCATCAGGATTCTTGGGATTAGGGGTTAATTAGGGTTGGGGCTAAGGGATGGATTTTAGGGGTGAGGGTGTGGGATAAATTGGGGCGGGTTTAGTCTAGCCCTTGCACAAGGTAATCTGCAAAATGTACATCTACATATGCACATGCACGCATACACACATACATACAATATCTAATATATACTATGCATGGTCTATATAGCTTCTCAAAAGAGGGTAGAAATTGAGCTTCCCTTCCCACAGGAAACAGTTTGGGGCTGAACCCTTCGCCTGCCAGCACCGGACTCTCAACATCTCTAAACCTTACCGCTCGAATCCCACCCTGAACCCTAATAAACCCTAAACCCTAAACCCTAAACCCCTAAACTCTAAACCTTAAACCCCTAAACCCCTAAACCCCTAAACCCTAAACCCTAAACCCTAAACCCTAACCCTAAACCCTAAACCCTAACCCGGAACCTCAAAAGCTCCGGAGGCCTTCGTAGCCGCCCCGGCCCCCCAGACTTCACCCGCCTTGCGGGCGGCCGGACCGTTCTTGGCCTCAGCTTTTCTGTGACATTTTGGGTCAGGTTTCGAGGTTTGCAGTTCCGTGCGAGTTCGGACATTAGAAGTTTTGATGCTTGGCGTCGAGAGTTTGGGGCTTAGAGTTTGGGGTTTAGGTATCTTGATGATCCAAGCGAGTTTGGACGTCTGGTGCCCCGTGAACCCAGGTTGACGCATGATTCTGCGCTAAAGGGCACATTGTTTTGTGCAGGGGCACTTTTAAACTATGTGCCTTAAACCTTCAATCGCAAGCCTTAAAGGATTCGGGGTTTTGGGTTTCGAGTGTGCTGCACAGGAGCTGAAGTTCATGTTCTCCTTGTGATATGGCGGTAATTAGGGACCCCTAAACCCTAAACCCCTAAACCCCGAACCTGAGTCAGCCTGGTGGACTCCCAGGGATGACCAAGCCCAAGGGACTACCAGGAGGTTACGCAGCTTCGAACTTCAAGCTTGGGTTTAGGGTTTAGGGTTCCGAAGACCTCATATGGGTGGTTGTCAAAATTCGGGTCCCTTTTTGGGTCCCTATTACAGTACGGCACCTAATATTCGGGGTACCAAAAAAAATTTTGACAACCACCCATATATGTCAGATGGGGTTCTAGGGCTCATGGAGGCGAGGGTTGACGGGGTTGAGGGTTGGCACGAAGTACGGAAGATTCGGTCTATGGTACGGTTTGCGTATGTTCATCCAGGAATTGCCGCTCCAACCTTGAACTGCAACCTATTTTCATGATCAAATACCATTTCATACTTAATTATTGTAGTATATCATGGTAATATACCTATACCAAAGTACCGTACAGTACCTTATATTGTGGTACACTCTTCAAGAACCTTATAAAAGCTCCTAAGGCGTGCCACTGCAAGCACTGCCACGGCGCAGACAGGGTCCGAGACCACTGCGCTGGCCCGGGTGCTAAGTGCTCTCTGAGCTTTCGGGGCTCTGGAGCTTTCAGGTTTAGGTTTAGGGTTTAGGGTTCCAAGGTGAAACCGCAGGTCCGGGAGCCTGCAAATCCTGAACCGAAAGCCCCCGAACACTGAAGGATCTTCCATGCCATACTTATGGAACAGGGCAGGCAGTTCTCAATTCGAGACTGCGAGTCTCCATCAAGCTTTTTTGATGCGTTTACTAGTAAATCCTGCTCGTCTGTGTGGTGTGGATTATTGTATCGTCAGTCTTCCGTGTTCCATTGATGGTACCTGTTTCGTTGCTATTTCCTGTTATGGTCAATAGCTGTGCAAGAAGTTCTTCTGAACTTATCTAAAGGTTCTCGCATGTGGGGCTGTTAGTTGCAAACAAAGGACCTTACAAGGGACGCTAATTTAGAGAACTAGCCATGCAATCAGTTGTCCGGGCATCCGGGTGTCAGACTCTTCGGGGTGTGGGCGTCATTGTCATGGAAACGTTATCAAATCTACGTGTTGAGTACAGATAATACTAGGAGGCCCATGGGTAGATATAAGTGCGGGTATAAGTGGGGTACTTGTAGTTAACCATGTAGTAGCACTTGTGATTCCACTTATAGCTACCCGTGAACCTCCGAGTACAGATACCCCTCTGAAAGCTCCGAAACCCTATGTCCCAAGACCCGAGACCCCAAACCCTAAACCTTCAGCCCTAACCCTAAACCCCAAACCGTGCAACCCGAGGCAGCTAGCTGCCTACTGGCCGGCGTCTCTGCATCCCTGGCACGCAGGGCGACAGCTCGTCGTGCGGCAGGGCGCTTGGCATTCTGCAGGTTCGGACCTAGGATTTCACATAAGAATTTGAATATGTGGTGCTACGGTTGATGATATAAATCTTGCATTACCTTACGGACCCTTTCGAAAAGTGCACGGCTCGTCGTTGAATTGTTGAAACCCGAAACGACCGAAGCTCTTCTCTAGGCTCCTTAATCGTTAGAACAAGGCCTGGGGGTACATGGGGACGGTGGTGAGACAGTATTGCTGTTCCTCCAAACCTCTGTGCTGACGCTTGTAACGGCCCTGAGAAGTATGCGATTTATCCTACCAACAACCCCCCCTAAACCCTAAGCCCTAAACCCTACTGTAAACCCTAAAGCCCTGAAGCCCTGAAGCCTAAGACTTCGACTCTGAAGCCCTAAGCCCCTATCCCGCATACCGCCGAAACTTGAAACCCTTGAGCTCTGAACCCTTGTGCTCTGCGATTATAGTATGATATACTACCACAGACAATAATCTACTATAGTATACTGTATGTAGTATACCTTAATATACTAGAACGCACCATAACATACGACCAAACACCGTCCTATACTTCGACATTCTGCAGTAGCTAGGCTACATTTTGTGTACTACAACATGCTACGGTCGCCGTAAAACGCTGAAGATTCTCTCATAATGTTCTCGAGTATTGGGAGTTTAATGAAGTTTACTCTATGACGCCTCCATGCAAGAGATGAGGCAATTGGTGCTGCCATCTTTACGTTAGTGCTGAATCTCATGTTTTTGGATCGTTTTGCATTCTTGTACGTTAAGGTGGCTTAGGGGCACGCCTGTCGGTGCTGAACAAACAATTGCCAACCGGTCTCCTTGGCGAAGCCCCGGTGTCTGTTGTGGAGTTGTTTTTTGCTGTAGGTTTTCGGTACCTCTCCAACCTCCCAGAACAAGGATCAGCAAGAGTCGGAGCAGAAGAAGCCCTTCAGCGTTTGGGACCGCCGGGGGAGAGCTGGCCCAGAGATGCTGAGTTTCGGTCGCTTCAGTTTGGGAGCAGCGCCGCAGGGAAAGCAGGTCATTCGATAAACGGGTGCATAGGGGCTTATTATTGAAAAATACACGACCTCACTCACCCAGCTGACCGGAGTCCCACACCCTACACCTCAAATCCGAAAGCCCTGAGCATGGAGGAGCCGGACACCTACGGCAACATCTCCATGGACGATGTGAAGAAGTACGGCGCAGTGGGGTTCCGAACATATGGCGGTTAAGTCGGGCATGATCATCCTCCCTTCCGGAGGAGCACCAGCAACAGCCACAACATCACCATCACTATACGTCATCACGAACATCACCATCATCATGGCCATAATCGCCATCATCATCAGCCATGCCATCACCATCGCCATCAGCACCAACTGCATCATCACCATCATCATTATCATCAGTGTCAGCGACATCCTCCTCCTCCTCCCTCCTCCTCCTCCTCCTCCTCCTCCTCCTCCTCCCCCTCCCCCCCTCCTCCTCCTCCTCATCAGCATCACCATCCCCAGCTTCACTATCACCAGCATCACCATCAGCATCTCAACCAGTATCACCATCAGCAGCAGCATTATCGCCAGCATCACCATCACCATCACCAGCAGCATCACCACCAGCATCACCATCACCATCACCATCACCATCACCATCACCATCACCATCACCATCACCATCACCATCACCATCACCATCACCATCACCATCTCCATCTCCATCTCCATCTCCATCTCCATCTCCATCTCCATCTCCATCTCCATCTCCATCCATGTCCATCTCCATCGCCATCGCCATCGCCATCGCCATCCATCACCCGTCACCAGCATTACCATCAGCATCGCAAACAGCGTCACCAAAATCACAGTCATTCACCAGCATCACCGCCACCATCACCACCATCACCACCATCACCACCATCACCACCATCACCACCATCACCACCATCACCACCATCACCACAATCATCGTCATCATGATCATCCTGAGGCATAGCGCCGCCATCATGGCAACCACCCAGAACCACTACCGCTCACTGTGCATAGTACACAGCAGCGGGTTCCATAGAAATCTTTCATTCTTCTCGGTGCTTCTCGGGCCTAAGCAGGACCACACGAAGGCTCCAGTCGCTTCGCGAACAGAAATCCGCCTGAAACAGTTGCTACCCAGTTGCCTTTCAACCCTAAACCCTAAACTCTAAACTTTAAACCCTAAACCCTAAACTCTAAACCCTAACCTCTAAACCCTAAACCCTAAAAACAGCCGACATTGAGGCCGGCACCCTTTCGTACGTGATCACCGAGCTCATCTTTTGGGCGGTGGCCTTCCCCTCGGAGTGCGGGCCTGAGATACAGCGTGCTGGAGCCTTAGGACTTGAGAGGGTTGCAGGATGTTGGGTGTAGAAAGCTAACGTCTAGGCTAGGTAGTAGGATCTAGGGCTGATCGGCATCGGATGAGATGGTTCGAGTCAGGCATGGTTGACGGTTGTGGCAGTGGTAGTCGAATAGTAGTCGTCGTCGTAGTCGCAGTTGCTGGAGTCGTGGTGGTAGTTGTAGCCGTAGTCGTCGTCGTAGTCTTTGTAGCAGGAGCGGGAAGAGCACCTTCAATGAATCTTGATACATCTTGATACAGATCAGCGCAAAGTACACGCAACCAAACTCCTCTACCGTAAGCACTACATCCTTGTTCTATGCCTTAAGCCTTAAGCCCTCTACCCTAAACCTGAGCCTGAAGCACAAGCCCCAAACCCAAAGGTGCATTGTCTACTTGAACACGGCTGGGCACTGGCCTGACTTCAGCAAGCCAGAGGAAGGGGGTTCAGGGCTCTGGGATCGTTAGGGTGCTTGGGGTTTCGGGGTAGGGTTTCCACGGGGAACAGCAGCATCATTTGCTGTAGTTACTCCAGTTCGATCGGCTCGAAGGGCTTCGGGGTTTAGGGTTCGGCTCCCAAGGTCCGAGACTCTGAAGCTTCCAGCTGCAGAGCCTTAAAGCCCTTAAAGGTTGCGAAGAAACCTAGTCCCCAAACGTTAAACCCTAACCTTACCCCCCCCCCCCCCACCCTTTACGCGCCCCCACCCCCCATGCGCATCATCATTACTCCGAAGCAGGCGCACCGGTCACCGCCAAAAGCCCCCAATCAAGTAAGAGACCGTGGGTTGCACTCCGAGCCCCACACCGTCACCACTCAGCCCTAGCAACTTCAAGCTAAAACGACATATAGGGGTCTGGATAATATTCGTTTTAGTATTCCTATAGTCGCCCCCAAAACCTTAATCCTTTTTTTCTCGGGCCTCAGGTAAACGCCCGGCACTCTCCACTCCCCAAAGGATCCTAAATCCCAGCGTCACGCGAACGACAACAGTGATGCTTGCTATAGAAACTTGGAACCAGGTTATTAGGGCCTTCTTGAGGATGATCTGCTTCCTTTCAAACGAAGCACTTCGTAAACTCCTCTGGAAAGAAAAAGCAAAGAGCCCTGAGTATCACCCCTTTAACAAAACTCCTCCAGTCTTATGTGCTCCAGGAAACGCGAAGCCCTAAACCCCTAAACCCCAAACCCCTAAACCCCCAAACCCTACACCCTAGGGGTCAAGTTTAGCTGGGCCCCACTCCTAAACCCTAAGCCAGAAAGAAGCTACTGCTGATGATAGAAATCCCGCATTACCTTAAGGACCTTAAACTATGGGAATTATGGTATATTCCTTATTATGGGTAATGCAGTATTTATATCATCAACCGTAGTTTCGGATCCTGAAAGGAGAGCGCGGCCGTCTTCGGGCTTGTCTTCGCGGCCTCCAACATCGCCCCGATGCGTTGTAAAGGGGCTTTGCGGTTGAGGTTTCAGGGAGTCTTTGTTGGCAGGTTTTTTCTGTATTCTTCATTTTTTCACCTGTTTTTTTGCAGGCTTGCATCCGGTTTCAAGGATTCTGGCTTTGGCACGTTGGGTTTGGGGTTGCTGCAGCTTTGAATGTTGAAAGTTCGGGTTCAACGTTGGGGTTGACTGGTTTAGGGGTTTAAGGGTTCGCAGGTTAGGGCTCTGCGGGTTAATGAGTTCGGGGGTGACAGGCAATGGGACTGGTTGTGTTACTCTGAACAACACCTTCGAATCCGTGCCGACTTCTCATCCAGATTATGATCGTGACGCAGGCCTTTCGGACCAGTTGAGCCCAGGTTTGCATGGTTTAAGGTTTGGACTTAGGCCCTCAGGGTTGACGATCTCACTAGGTTCAGATCCCAAGCATTGGCACCTCTGTCAAGGTGATTCGGGGACCTGCTTTGTGAAGTCACCCATGTTGTGAAGGTGTACGTGCCTTAATCGCCTACAAAACTCGAAACTCTAACGCACTCGGGCTTTCTCTGAGGAATCGGCAGATGGGGAAACAGGCCCCGATCGCCCAAACCCTTAAAACCTCGGAATCCCCAAAGCCCGAAGCACTTAAACGCTTCCAGATCCCTCAAACAGCGCCTGAGCACTACGAGTAGGATGAGTGCTTCCCATTCTTACGCTGACACGGAAACCCTTAAAGTAAAAGCCAGAAAGTTGGAATATGATTATCCTAAGCCCTTTATGGTAAATTAAGTGGTATCCTACCCTGAAACCATATTCCAACTTTCTGGAGTTCCCTTTAAACCCCTCAAACCCTTAAGCCCTCAACCCTATACCCTAAACCCTAAACCCTAAACCAAACCCTTAAGCCCCCAATGCCTTGAGGCCCGACTTCTCCTACCCATCCGCTTCGGGGCAGCTCTCGCCATGGCTCCCTGGGTTCACGGGCTCAGTTCCCCAGAGACTCCAATATCCCTTAATTATGGAATATATAATTTTTATAGATTTTTTTTAGAAAATTCCTTAGTTAAGGAATATACCTTAAATCATATTAGGGATCCTACTATATTTTAAGGTATATTCCTTAATTAAGGGATATTGGAGTCTCTGGTTCAGATGCAACCCTGAGCGCTGTCAGCGGCATCCGCAAGACACCAGATCTGAGCATCTTCAGGGTTTAGGGTTTCGGGTTTAGGGTTTAAGGTTTATGGTTTAGGGATGTTTAGGGTTTAGGGTTTAGGGAATTTAGGGTTTAGGCATGTTGAGGGTCATCATGATCATTATCGGCATCGTCGTCTAGGCGTCATTCACCGCCCACCGTCAATATCGGCCACCACAATATCAACCTCAATGAAGCAACCGTCCTGCGCGCTTGTCTTCCGGTTACCGCGCTTCGTACCATGATTGTTGCTATCACTATTGCAGCCGGTGTTTTGCACAATATTCGTACCATGTGCTTGGTCTGGGTCTGGTTCTTATGATTATAGGAACGCAGTTTCAAAGCAATTGTTGGTTTCGATGGCACAGCGATTATGAGTTCCCTACGCCTGAGGGTTTCCGACGGTTCAAGGCTTAACGGTTGAGGGTTCAGGCGCTAAAGGCCGCAGGGCTGAGGGTTCTGGAGGCTAGAGGGATTCGGTTTCGAGTTTCATAATATAACTTCCTGCCCCTTTCTTCTGCAAATCTCCCCTGACAGCCACTGTAGGTTGCTGAAGAATCGGTTCTGATATCCCATCAAAACCCCGGTTGAACCATAGTATATCGTACTCCCGAACCCTGTTCTGAGGTTGACGAGAACATCATGCAGAAGTTCTCCAAGCAGGAGGCTGGAAAGGGCTGCACCCAAAGTCTTAGTCGGTTTGGGGCTGGGCAAGCCTACAGTGTGAGATGTGAGGGTATAGGATTTATCCACGACGAGCACAAGCTTCCAGAAGAAGGTTGAAGGGTGGACTACGAGCAAACTGACAAAGTACTTCGGTGTGCTGGAGTGAGTAAGAAGCCAGTCTTGAATGCGCTTTCGCTTGAACGTACTCTCTTCGCTGTTGTAAGCTCTACTTTTACAAAAGAGATGCTTTATAGAAGATCTTACAGGGAATCCTGATCCAGAGATCCCTTGAGACGCTTGATACACCCGAGCGTATCTAGGCCCTGACTGCAGTTGTAGAATAGTGCGTAGGATCCAGGTAGGGCTGCATGCAAAACTGCAAAACCGCAAGACCTCCAGCCAGTAGGTTGTTGTGAATACGAGGGGCTTGGGGACAGCGCTGGTCTACTTAATTTTTCTGGCCAGGCCATGATCAGAGCCCGCCCAACATAGCAAGTCTTCAATCCTAAATCATCACAACCCCGAATCTCAACATCATCCAACCCACCTTTGAGACGTGACGTAAGGCCCAAGTCCCAAACACGCTAATGTAGGAGCCTTAATGATTACCTGTACTGTTGTAGGGGCTCCTTATTGTAATTACAGTATAATACACCCCCAAACCCTATTCCAATTTATAAAGGCTCCTACATTATAGTACCCTTATAGATCCCTTATAGTAGCCCTTCTAGAATTACTTTAAAGGAGCCCTATTCTAATTATTAAGGCCCCTACATCAAACCCCCAATCCTCAAGCCCAAGACCTCCCATGCCTTGATCCGACTGCCAAGGCGAAGGAGGGGGCATGAACACCTACGAGCCTGTTCAGGCTTGGGCTTCGTTTAGGGTGGTTTGGGTTCAAGGGTTTAGGGTTTAGGGTTTGGGTTTTGGGGTTTAGGGTTTGGGGTTTAGGGTTTAGGGTTTGGGGTTTGGGGTTTAGGGTTTAGGGTTTGGGGTTTGGGGTTTGGGGTTTAGGGTTTAGGGTTTGGGGTCTGGGGTTTAGGGTTTAGGGTTTGGGGTTTGGGGTTTAGGGTTTAGGGTTTGGGGTTTGGGGTTTAGGGTTTAGGGTTTGGGGTTTGGGGTTTAGGGTTTGGGGTTTGGGGTTTGGGGTTTAGGGTTTAGGGTTTGGGGTTTAGGGTTTAGGGTTTGGGGTTTAGGGTTTGGGGTTTGGGGTTTGGGGTTTAGGGTTTGGGGTTTGGGGTTTGGGGTTTAGGGTTTGGGGTTTGGGGTTTAGGGTTTGGGGTTTGACCCGAACCACAGAGCGTACAACTTCTTCGCAGATTTTGACTTTGCTCCCTCTTGCTCGAAGCTATGTCGTGCTGAGGAAATACACGTAAGGTCGCCATAGATATGACTGCTTCAAACTGTTTAGAACCGTAATTGAGGTACTTATATATTCGTGCAAGGACGGGGGTGTCGAGCCAGAGCTCGAACTTTCGATGTTTGTGAGTTGTTTGATCATGCCTTACAAACTTACCATCCTCAATTCGAAGGGTTTGATCTCGAATCCCTAACCCCGTCACCAACCCTAAGCTCTAAACCTCATTGAACAGTGGGATCTTAACCCTCAGCTCCCGCCCAAACTCTTTGCTCAGGCTTTGGGATGATCGAGACGAAGCATTTAAAAGACCTTCGCTCAACCCCTTGCAGTGTCCGGAGAACAAATTCCCTAAACCCTAAATCCTGAACCCTGAACCCTGAATCCTAAACCCTAAACCCCTGCTTTCGTCCTTGTGCGGGAGCCTAAACAGGCCTTGTGTGGAAACAACCACAGGCCTTTCGCGGCAGTGGGTTTAGGTTTAAGGGTTGATGGTTTACAGAGGTTAGGGTTTAGGTAGAAGTCTAGCAAGTGAGGGGGTTTAGGAGTTTGGTATGTCAGGGTTGTAGCATTTTCGGATTTTGGGATTGTAGGATGTTAGACTTTGCTGGAAATAGAATTTCAGGATGTTTGCGGCTTTAGAATTTTTGGATTTTTGTGGCTTGAGGTCTTAAGTTTTATGATTTTGAGATGTTTAGGGCGTTACGATGTTTGCACTCTCAGGGCTTTAGCAGTTTTGGGATTTTACAGGATTTCTCATTTCGGTTTAAGGGTGTTTCAGGGCTTTTAGGATGTTACGATGTCTGTGGGTGTTGTAGTGTCTTCGGATGATTTTCTTGCAGTGGGGCTCGAGTCTAGACGATGATGGACTTCGGATTTGGGGCTGGGATGCACTTCTTTGGGTTCCATAGCAAACGGGCGGTAGTGTAGTATACCCCAGCCCAATTATGGGTTACGAAGCCAAGTTCGTGAGAAGTTTGTGTTTTTCGAGCCAGCAGTATGATTTCGCTAAGTTCTTACTAGATTATGATTACGATTGTACTATACTATACCACGCCAACCCACCTGCACACTCAATCCCCCACAACCTGCACCATATAAACGGTCGTTTTGTTTGGCTCTCTGCCTGGTTCTTTGCCAGGTTGGTGCATCCTCCATCCATCTCAGCACTTTAAGTGAAGGGTTTCAAGTCCGGTGTAGGAGGCGCCTCGTCCCCCAACTACCAATGAATCTCGAGCCCTTACATCCTAAGCCCATCTCCCACAGAAGGCGCTCCCTGCACGTTTTAGCCGTTTTCCGTTTTCGCCATCAGCCGCGCGCACGTTCCGGAAGACCAGCTGGAGTCGTGTTTAGCGAATCGAGCTTCGGGGCCCTAAACCCTAAACCCTAAACCCTAAGAGGCCCCAAGATCTGCTGGTTTACGATGGACGTGGGAGCCTGGGGCCCGTTTTTGCACAAACGCGTGTCGCACAGCTCAATCAGCCACAAGAAATCGGACCAGCTGTGTGTGTGTGTGGCAGCTTCCATATCTAGAAAGATAGTGCCCCGCAGAGTTT
The DNA here is from genome assembly GCA_905221615.1 of Symbiodinium sp. CCMP2592. NCBI lineage: Eukaryota > Dinophyceae > Suessiales > Symbiodiniaceae > Symbiodinium > Symbiodinium sp. CCMP2592. Next base: position 1,239,859 of record CAJNDT010005445.1, on the reverse strand, counting down.
CTGAAGCTGTAGACCCTACTTAAACATGTTTCGATCGATCCGATCTCCCGGCTTCGTCTTTCCATGGCTCTCGGGGCAAAGCGCCCGAGAATGCCCACGAGAAACCTGGACAAGTGGAGAAAGTATGCATCGCGATCATGGCACAGTCCTCAGTTTGTAGCGTGGTCGTTTTTTCTGAAAATGGGGATCCTAATATCGTGCCCTAAATAGCAGGATCCTTGTTGTAAGGACCTCAAAATAAGGTACCCCGAATTTTCGGGAAGGGTTTCGAGTGCTGTGGTGCTGAGACTTCACCAGAGTACCGGGGGGGTCGCCTTCAGGTGTCGGGGGTTTAGGGTTTGGGGTTCAGGGCTCAGGGTTTAGGGTTTAGGGCTAAGTTCAGTGTTTGGCGTTTGCCCGGGTCCGGTGCATAAAGAGAATTGCTGTCGTGGGGGGAAGCCTTCCGCGTTGCAAGACCTAGCTCTAGCCCGAAACCTTAAATTCTGAACTTTATAAACCCTAAACCCTAAACCGTAGATTCTAGGCATGTTTCCTGCTTGGTCTTGTGCTCAAAGCGGTCTGCTGAAATGTGGCAGACCGCTGCCGAAGGCTCAGGACCAAGACGGTTCTGCTGCTGATAGGATTAGGGTTTAGGGTTTAGGCTTTAGGGTTACAGTGCCTCTGTTACATGTTGTTGTCAGTATCAGTCCAGATTTGTCTTCGCGAGTTGAGGTTGTGATGTTGCTGTCATTCATTCTGACCATGATTGCTGCTTTCGTCAGTGCTGCTCCTACTACTACTACTACTCCTCCTGCTGCTGCTGCTGTTGTTGTTGTTGTTGCTGCTGCTGCTCCTGCTACTGCTACTGCTACTGCTACTGCTACTGCTACTGCTACTGCTACTGCTACTGCTACTGCTACTGCTACTGCTACTGCTACTACTACTGCTACTACTACTGCTGCTACTACTACTACTACTACTACTACTACTACTACTACTACTACTACTACTACTACTACTACTACTACTACTACTACTACTACTACTACTACTCCACCTCCTCCTACTACTGCTGCTACTACGACGACTACGGCGACTACGACTACTACTATCCGATGGCACCAACAGGAAGCATCGTGTTCATATGCATATCAACAACAAGAATAGCAGAAGTGTGACAGCACAAACCAGGTAACCGCCGAGTAGAGCAATACTGAGGGCTGAGGATACCTGCGCTTAGGGTTACCGGCTCTGGGCTTTTGTGCTCATGTCCTCTGCGAACTCGTCGACCAGGGTCAAAGACAAGGAGGATCGGGCGGTCTGTTGGATGAAGGAGTGTACAGGTTTAGGTTTGGGCCTGGGGGAGTTGCGGTTCATGTGTTGTCTCGGCTTGTTCTTCAACATCAGACCTTTGAAGTTTGCCTTTGGCTGTTTCGGAGGTTCGTTGTGTGTTTCCTGATCTTTGCCCCAATGTCCGAAAGAGTTCAGTTCTGCCACAGGCACTCTGCAATCCTGAAAGCTTGGTAGCATGGTTTCCACAATCTCTGATTATAAACGTAGGAAAGTATGCCTCAGCTGCTACTTGAGCCTTAAACAAAGACATGCTCAATCCCTACCCTAAATCCATTAAACCCTATAGCCCTAAACCCCAAAAGCACCCGGAAAAGGCTAGAACCCCGACCTTATCCCGTGGGACTAGACGTGAAACCCCCTCAGAGGGTCCCAAACGACGGGGGTTCAGGGCAAGGGTGAGGACTGTAATTGTAACCCTTGCAGTGCATTTGAGCTTTGGAGTTCTTGGGGTTATGTTCTAGCATCAGGAGTTTGGGCTTGAGCCCCAAGACAAGGAGCATGTAGACGTGCATAAATGTTTAGGGGGTATCCTCCGGGAAACTTCCTTCACTTTTCGTTCTCTCGAAGGCTGAGAGCTTTCCGACTCCCGCACTAAGCCCTGCATTCGATAGAGTTGCTTCTGTCTTAGCGGCCTGAGCGAGCACTGCAGTACCTGTGCAGGAGGCACACGAGGCTTCTCGGACTGACTTCTTCCGTGAGCAGGACGGAGATGGACTTCTGTGAAGCCTCCAACACAACTCGAATCCACAAATCACAAGTTCATGTTAGATTGCGAACTCTACGCCCCCGAAGCTTAAGTTCAACAGGGTCCATGTTGGGGGACGTTGTCTTCTGTCACCCCCTTACAATAGCGAGAGTGCAACTGTAAATTCGGGGGCTTTCCTGGGAGGAGAACCATGTCTAGAGAGTCATGTTTTTTCCGCAGGCCACGTAAGAGTTTCAGAAAACAGGTGACCCCCCACATGAGTTTTACAGAACCCCCTTAAGCAAACGAAAGTCTTGGTTGGAAGAACCCTTTCCAATAAGGGGGATAAACTCAGAATACAATCTGAGCCCTCAGGAGGCTGATAGCTCCCACTTCGAGTCAGGGGTTCAGTGTTCGGGACTTACGATTTCCGGTTCAGGGTTTGCCGTGTGAATTTTCGAACTCAGGATTGGAGGTTAAAGCGAAAACTTGAAATTCCAACCCCTAAACTCAGTCCCCCAACCCCTAAACGCTCAATTCCAGACCCTAAACCCCGAATTTCTAGACCCAGAATCCCAAGCTCTACACCCTACACCCTGAATTCCAAACTCTAAACCCTCAAGCTAAACAGCCTAACCTCAAAACCCTAAACCCGAACCCTTGCAATAGAACCCTAAAGGCCCTTAAACCCTAAACCCCTACACCCAAAAGCCTAAACCTAAACCCTTGGAGAGGCGGCTGACTTGTCTTCCGGCCGCTTCACCGAACTCCGGGGCTTCTCCGAAGATCTTGGCCTCTTGGGCTTTGGAAATCTGAAGGCGGGCGACGGGGGTTTTTTGTCGGCTTTGATGCGGGTCCTGTACGGGGTTGATAGGGTTTTATATGATGGTTCATGTAAGGGTTTTACAGGACTTTATATGCGGGCTTCGTAAGGGTTTTTTCCTAAGTGCTTTGGCATTTGGCATTATCACGGTTTGCTGTTGTTTTAGAGGGCGGTATGAAAGTGTCGTAAGTTTTTTTTTTAAACTGTGAAGGTCTTGTATGGTTTTTGGCACAGGGAACGGGTTTGGGGTGTCTGTGCTAGCACAAGTCTTGAAGGTTCCCAAGGTGAGAAGCACGGCTACAGATCAGCCCCAGCAGTCGAGAGACATTGTGTTTGTTCACAGTGAGCCGGACCGGATATCGGGTTTAAGCGGAAACAACGGCCTGCGTGCCGCGTGCCGAGTGACGACGTGTTTCAGGCAGCTTCATGTTTTCCAGTTCATGCTGGACCCTAAATCCTGAACACCAGCACCGAAAAGCAATAAAGTGGGGACCCTAAGTAAGAGCCATTTGGTTGCACATCTGCCGGCAGAAACGGATCCACACAAATTCCATTTTTTGGGGGCATATGACTGGGTGTATTGGCATACAGGCCCTGTAGACTTTAAGGAGTATAGTGAAAGTAACAATAGCACCACTACTGCTGCTGCTGCTGCTGCTGCTGCTCCACAACCACTACTACCACCACTACTACCACCACTACTGAACTACTACTACTACTACTACTACTACGACCACCACTACTACTACTACTACTACTACTACTACTACTACTACTACTACCACTACTACCACCACCACCACCACCACCGCCACCACTACCACCACCACTACCACCACCACCACTACTACTGCTACTTCTGCTGCTGCTAGTGCTGCTACTCCTGCTGCTGCTGCTGCTACTACTACTACTGCGACTATTACCACTACTACCACTACTACCGCAACTACCACTACTACCACTTCTACCACTACTACCACTACTGAACTACTACGGCCACGACCAGCAGGACGACGACTGCTACTACTTCTACCACTACTCTGCTACTCTACTGCTCTCTACTACTCTAGTACTCCCCTACTCTACTACTCTACTATTCCTACTGCTCTACTACTCTACTACTCTACAACTCCACTACTCTACTACTCGACTACTCTACTACTCTACTACTCCACCAGTCTACTACTCTGCTACTCTACTCCTCTACTACTCTACTTTACTACTCTACTGCTCTACTGCTCTACTACTGTACTACTCTACCACTCTACTACTCTACGACTCTACTATTCTACTACTCTTCTACTTCTACCCCTACCTCTTCTTCTACTTCTCATTGTACTGCGATTTCTACTCCTACTTCTACTTCTACTGCTACCGCTACTGCTACTTCTACTACTTCTCCCTGTAATTCTACTTCTACTTTTGCTGTCCTTCTACTTCCACTTCCACTTCTACTTCTACTTTTCCTTCTACTTCTACCTCTGCTTCTGCTTGGACTTCCACTTCCACTTCTGCTTCTACTTCCCCTACTTGTACTTCTACTTCTATCCCTACTCCTGTTCCAACTCCTACTCCTACTTCCACTCCGACTTCTACTCATACTCCTACTGGTATCGCTTCTGCTACTTCTACGCCTACGCCTACGTCTAAGTCAACGGTTACTACTACTACTACCACCACCACGACTACTACTACTACTACTACTACTACTACTACTACTACTACTACTACTACTACTACTACGACGACTACGACTACGACTACGACTACGACTACGACTACGACTACGACTACGACTACGACTACTACTACTACTACTACTACTACTACTACTACTCCTACTGCTACTGCTACTGCTACTGCTACTGCTACTGCTACTGCTACTGCTACTGCTACTGCTACTGCTACTGCTACTACTGCTAGTACGACTGCTACTACTGCTAGTACGACTGCTACTACTGCTAGTACGACTGCTACTACTACTTCTACGACGACGACGACGAGTACTACCACCAGTCATAGCCATAGGCAGTACCATTAGCAGTGGCATTTGCAATAGCAGTAGCAATAGCAATAGTGCTGGTACTAACTAGTTTTGGTAATCATGACCATGATAGAAGTCGTAGCAATAGCAATAGTGGAAATCATAATATTGGCATTAGTTAGCTCCCAGCGATTAACAAACTTTTCTTTCTTCTTCAAGGGGCCTTGGAATTTCTTGGCAGGGCCTCCAAACCCTAAACCCCAAACCCTAGACCCCAAACCCTAAACCCTACACCCCAAACCCTACCCCACACCCCAAACCCTAAACCCTAAACCCTAAACCCCAAACCCTAAACCCTACACCCCAAACCCTAACCCCAAACGCTATATGCCGCAGGTCCTCCTTCTCTCCGGCGCGCCTCTGACTTGCGAGTCTCTGGGCGAGGTGCGGGCCGCCTTTCCTGCACTGTTTTGGGTTTAGGGTTTAGGGTTTACTGTTTGGGGTGTAGAGCTTAGGGTTTAGGGTTTGGGGTGTAGGGTTTAGGGTTTAGAGTTTAAGGGTTTAGGGTTTAGGGTTTGGGGTTTGGGGTTTAAGGGTGTAGGACTGAGCTCAGCCCCAGAGAGCCTTTATCAGGGTTCCTTTAAAGGGGTCTATAGGGGCTACTCCAAGGGATCTCTCAGGGTACTATATTTGGGAGTTTCCGAAACGGGTACCTTGTGTCGGGGTACCTTATTTAGGGGTCCTTATGATAGGGATCCGACTATTTAGGGTACTAGATTATAATTTGGGTCCCCCATTTTCGGAAGCTCCCAAATAGACTAATGTAGGAACCTGATGAAGAAACCCTGGGCAAAAAAACCCAAAATAGTAGGATATAAGGAACCCTAATAAAGGCCCAAGGTTTCTTAATCGGGTTCCTACATTACCCTTCAAAGGAACATAGTTCATGACTGGGGGAAGCGCAGGCTTGGGATTAGGGAGAAGTGGCCAGGCGGTATTGTTAGGGTTCCGGAGTAGGACGGAGGGGAAGAGTTTGGGGTTTGGGATCAGGGAGGATTACGGAGGAGGTTGCAGGATTTGGTTCGGGTTCTAAGGGTCCACCAGTTGTTGAGGTGCGGGCTTGAGGGTGACGTGACATGGGACACCCAACAGCAAGTTGCACTTTGGAATTGCGGAGGACAAGTATTAGGAGTCGTGAGGGTTTTGTGGGGTAAACCCTACTCCCGAGCTGCCATGAGTTTTTGTGCTGCTGTCGAGAGAAGAATGCGCTCAACACCTGAAGGCGTATCGAGGTCGGAATACCGAGCCCTAAACCTTATTCTAGTTGTTCAGGCCTCTACATTAGAAGCTGCCCCCACCCTGTAATAGTGGTATAATAGGAATATAATAGGGCCCTAATATAATCCTTATAATTAGTCACTATTACAGGGTGGGGGCAGCTTCTAACCTCTACATTAACATCCTATGAAGCCACCCGAACATGTCAGGGAGCTATACTACATTCAGGCGCCTGACTAGTTCGCAATATTATTCCTTCGCTCCCCCTTGACATAAATTGCACTAAAGGATACCCCCAAAGCCATACCTTAAGCCGGAATAACCTACCTTTCTAGGGTTCCTTATTATGATTTCCTTATATAGGTCCTTAAAAAGGTAGGTTATTCCGGCTTAAGGTAAGTATTCAGGCCCCTGCACTAGACTGTCTGAGCTTTGAGGTGCTCACGTTCGCGTCCAACCTATGGAAACTGGATGCCAGCTATTGCAGCGGGAAACCAAGCTGCGAGTCTTTCTGAGGAGGTGATAGCTGCGAGCAGCGTTACTCTCTGCTATCCCTCACCTACTACAGCCGGTGGAAGAACGCATACCTCATCCACGCTACTTCACTGGCGAGGGTAACAGGGGAGAAGTCACTTGCGGCTTTGTTCGAGGCAGGAGACGTTCAAGGTGTAGGCATTTCGGGGAAGCGGGTTTACAGAGCCGCATCCCTGAATCGAGCGACTGTAGCCTCAGTCTGCCTGAAACCTGACCTGAGCCGTGAACCCCGAGGCACAGCCCTGAACGCGATCCTTAGATTATTCGTGGTTTTGCTCACTCGTCACCTTCATCCAAAACATCCACAATGTTGGATCGCGATATTAGTATCATACCTCAAAACTCTGAACAAAAACCCAACATATCCCTACACCCTAGACCTGCGACCCTGTACTTTGTATATTCTAAACTCCTGGACTCCATGAAATAAACAACCCCGGAGGTCTGTCTGAGTCAATAGTTGTAGCATCCCCTTATAGCCTCCATATGCCTCCGTGTAATTACGACACTACTCTGGGCTCCTGCTGGCTTGAATTAGCCGGGCCAGCAAGTGGATCGCGAGGAACTTCACTCATTCGTTAGGCTACTCCCTACATTCAATCGCTCGGGTAGCAGCGCACATCCTTTTTCTTGAGCCATCGCCGTCGGTCGCTTGTACAATTCATCAACGGCTTCTGTCTCTTCGCACATACACTCAACGTTCTGGAAGACATGTGACTTCACTGGGAATCTGCACTCCTCCTCGGCTGCTGACTCCTAATCTTCGTCTGGAGCCGTAAGTACATAGAGTCCCCGTGCCCGGTCACAGTAATGACAGAGCTCAAGTCGCCTTGAAGCCGCGGCAGCGTTCCTCTGCCCGTGGCAATAGCTGGTCATATGAACCCTGTCACCATGCGTCGTCACATAAAAGGGTCCGGTATACGCCGCCAGCCTGTTGGCCGGTATCATCGCCGGTCCCGGATCCGTCTGGGTACTCATCGATCTCACACTTGTCCGGGTGCTCGTACTGGACATAGGTGCCGGGCTCGCTGTAGTCCTTCTGGTAGTAGAGGAAGTAGACGATCGCCTGGAGGTCGCCAAGGGGGACTCAGCACGAGGTTCATACCTCCTGATCTCCTCCTGGACTGCTGCCTGGGCACGGTTGCGTAGCCGCTCCAACTTTTCACGCTTCTTTCTGGATGAAGCCCACCATCTACTCATCCCATGGCATGCCCTTTTAAGCAACTCCCATACTGCTACCGCCGCCACAATCACAAGCACCGTCACCGCATAGAACTCCAGAGACCCGTCAAGAGGCAGGTCCTCCTTTGAAGCTTCCGCACTCTTAATCATCACCAAGCACACTAGCAAGAACATTAAGGGCTTCTTCACGTTGACTGCGGCAATCGACTTTAGGGTCGCCTTCCCCACATCCTCAGCACTCCATGGCAACATTCTCCACAGTGCCATCAATGAGCGGAACTTAGGCAAGTCGAATGCCTTTGTCCCTAGATCTGCCTTCTGCAACTCCCCCGGGACGTGCATCACATGAAGCCTGTGAGCAGAAACTTCCTGACGAAGGAACCTTGCCCTGATACGTAGGTGTCGAGTTTTCCAGCTCCCGGGTGCTTCGCTTGCCAGGCCTTGTGCGGCCTGGTTGTCAATCTTCAACACCATCACCGGAGCCTCACCCAACTCGTGTAGCATCGCCTCAAAACCCAGCCCAAGCTGCACCGCCGAAATGCCCTCGTAGAGCTCTGCCTCAGCAACGCTGAGAGTGATCACCGGCTGTTTGCTTGCTCGCCAGGCCACTGGTGTCCCTGCTACTTGCGCCAATATGCATCCAAACGAGCGTCCTCCTCCTGGCGCGTAGCTTGCGTCCGAGTACACCGTGAGCATCGGTTCCATCTCGTCGTGGTAGAAGTAGATGCCGTACTCCACTGTTCTCGATAGGTAGAGCATCACTCTCTTGTGAATCTCCAAAGCCTTTTGAGGTTGATTGAGTGCCCTGGCTGCCATGCATGCCACACTATGGGCAAGCTCCGGACGACTCCGGGTGCTCAACCAAAGCGTCTCGCCCGTGGCCTTTTGCGCGGCCTTCACCAGGAACTCCTCTGGGACCTTCTTCTCTTCCTCACTGTCCTCGTCTTGCAACCACTCTCGTGCACAAGGTACTGTAAGTCCCTGATTCGACTCACTGATCCCATGTTGACGAAGGAGGTCCCTGATGTACCCCGACTGGGAGACATGAATCCCATCTCGCCACTTCCTTAGCTCCATGCCCAGGAAGCGAATCTGGCCATCATCCAGCATCTCCAGAGCCGTACACTTCCATCCATCTGTTAGCCACTCGTACATGCTCTTAATGATGTCGTTGGAGGACAGAAACAAGATATCATCCACGTACACAATCATCATGCCGTAGATCTTGGAGTCCTGTTCCCCGCGGATGAGCCACACATTTTCATCTGTTTCCATACACTTCAACACCAGCACTTCACCACCATGGGGAACTCGAGCATGCAGGAACCGGTCGTTCCTGAAAAGGCTCCAAAGCCTTGGGGCTTCCCGCAGCCCGTACAGCACTCTTTGTATAAGCCACATCTCACCGGGCTGTGCTTCCTCAGCTTGCAGCACGACTGTAGGCGGTTGTAGTGCATAAAGTAGTTCCCCTGGCATGGGGGCAAGTGTGAAGGCGTTGGAGATGTCAGTTCCACCGGCGCCCCATCCCCGATACACAGCGTAGGCTATGCTGAAGCGGAGAGAATCCGCTGAAGTGCCACTGGCGTAGACCTCGGTGCCATTCTGGGGCAAATAGTTGCCGCATACCACCACTCGACATTTTCTGCGATACATATCCGCACCCAGCTCCTTGGCCTCCAGCGGGGGTTTGACGGTAAAGACCCCCTTTCCGGGGAGCACAATTAATCCCTTTTGTCGTAGATCTCGTGCTTCCGCTGAAGTCAACCTTCGAATAGTCCCGCTGTCCACAAGGGCCTTCACTTCTTTCTTGATCGCAGCCTTCCACCTTGGTAAATACTTCTTCACCTCCGGCAACCCTACATTGTGCACCACCTCCAACGGACCATGTAGCTCCGATAAAAGCTGTTCCACCTCCACATTGGCTGCCGCACCTGGAGCCATCTTCATGATTTTCCTCATCTTCTTTCTCTCCTTGTACTGGATCTCCTTGGTAAACTCGTCCAGCAGGGTTTCCAGGTATAGGGAGTGTCGATTACGATGCTCTCCTCCATCTCGAACAACCTCATCTTGTTCCAAGGCACATCGTAGGACTCGCGCTTTGTCCTCAACCTCCTCCTCGTCCTGGCTGCTGGGATCACTGTCAAAGGAGCTTTCAGTGTCCTCATAATCCTCGATTTCCACACCTTCCAATGACACTGAAGAGCCTTCCAAAGGAAATCCGCCCTTTAGTAGCTGTAGCACCGCTTCACACCAAGCGGCGTGAAACCCGCCACAATCCACCTGTCTGTCTCCTTGTTCACATAGGAGTGCATGGTCCTGGGGTCAAAGGCGACCGCGCGTCCACTGATCTTCACGAGGTCTCCTTCCACAAGGCTTCCATCAGCAGGTAGTTCCCGGTTATGTTCAGTACTCTTTCCTCCGCCTTGACAACCTGGGTATCCATCCTTCTTAGCAACCCAAAGACCACCAGCATCACGCAACCCAATTTCCGTGACATAGTTGAGAGTGTTGGGTTGATTTCGTAGGTCTCGATGAGGTGGGATATCTGCCGCCTTGAAAACACCCAGCGTCGTCCAGCTTACATCCTGCTTGAGGTCTTCTGCTGCTCGCGTCCTCAGCACCATGTTAAGATACTTTGTCAAAGCCGGTCTCTTCCTCATTGCCACCGTAACACCCCTAAGCCCTCCATGAACATAGGCCCCCAGCATTGCTGACGAAGACGTTGTTCCCCTTGATTTCGTTCTCATCTTCCCCGTAACATTGATCTCGTTCAAGAGGTCGGCACACGAGTCTTCATCAAACTTGCCGTGGTTGTAGAGATTCAAAGCCTTCTCCTCCTGAGCTCTTATCATAGACCGTCTTGTCCATCCAGACGGCGCCTTCTTGTTCCCGTCATCACTCGGGGCCTTGATCTTCATGAGCTCAGGAGGCGGTTGCTTCCCCGTCAAACGATGATCAGGTATAGGGAGATCAAGTACTGGCACCAACTCCCCCTCAACCTCACCAACACCTCCACCATCATCTTCTTCCTGAACTTCTGGTTCCTGCAACACCACATGTGGGTCCACGACCTTGGTCTTCAGGTTCAGAGTCTCCGTAAGCAAACCATTGGGTCTGAGAACGATGGAACCACCTTTTATTGAATCGGACAAACCCAAGTATTTGCCCTTCTCCCAGCGGTCCGTGAGATCGTACTTCTTGTTGTTCCCAAAGACCTTTCGCCGCACCAGAACCCCAGCGCCAAATTGTAGAAGCTCTGGCCGCTGCAGTCCAAGTCGTTCGTAAATCCTTCGGTTTGCGGCGTGCTGCATTGCCAACGTCCAGTACTTCGTAGCCACCTTCGCCTCATCGAGTAACACCTTGGCCCTTGTCTTGAACCACCGTACTCCACGCTCTGCTGCACCGTTAGTCTGCGGTACCAAGGCCTCCGAACGGGTGTGGTAGATGTCGTGATCAAGCAACCACTTCCGGAGCCCCTTTGAAGCAAACTCTGACCCTCGGTCAGTATGTAGCCGGCTGACTGGATAACCCCACAGCTTCAACCGCAGGACCGCCTCCTGGATAGCCAACATCGCGTCACCACCTCGTCGAGCCCGAACCGGGTACACCATGTAGATCGTGTCCATCTCCACCGGCTGGGTGAGGTCCCCGATGATCTTTTCCCAAGCCTCCTCATCTTTCTTCATGAGCTCTTCTTCCTCGGGTTCCTCAGCTGCCGATATCTTGAAAGTTGTTCGTCCGGTCCACATACGCGGTAATTTCCGAGCACCAGACTGCGGACCATGCCAGTCTGATGTTTCCATTTCCACCCCGCCGCCCACGTACTGGATGTCTGTAACTCGCGTTGGCTCCAACTTTGCTGGGTGCACCGGACATCCATTCCACGAAGTAGGTCGAAACAACTTGTCCCTTGCTGCTACGTGGTGTCGAATTAACACACCGGTTGCTTCATGAAATTCCCACCAGTCCTCTTTCGGCTCTGCGTCCTTCCCGACCTTAACCTTTCGCATACCCAAAAACTCCTCCTCCGGAAACTCCACCACCTCAGCTTGTACTCGACGTAGTTCAGCAAGTTCTTCTTGAGATAGTTCTGGGTCAGGTCCTTCATCCGGGGAATAGTCTTCTTCTTCTCGCGGGGCTTCAGGTTCGGTTTCTTTGGCATCCAAATTCCACCCCACTAAATCTTCTTCAGACACTGGATGATCCTCTGGTGCCAAATGCTGTTTGGGGAACTGGTACGTAAACACAATGGCATGTCTTTCACCCTTAGGGCCCGCAACTCTCACTGGTCCCAACACGTCCGCGCTCAGCACGTAGCAGTCTCGATGTAGGCATCGGCGATGTGGTCTACCTGTTGCATTGTGGATGCACTGCAAACAGTCTGCTCTGTAAGGGGTGTGGTCATTGGCCAAATGCCTTTCCCACGCCTTTCTGTCCACCGCCCGGAGCGCCTTGAGCATCCTTGGGTACCAGCCTGGACGCTGCTTCCATCTTTTCAGCCCTCGCACCAGAGTCCTGGTGAGTATGGGAGCCCATGACGCCCAGGCCGTTGTTCTCTCCGGGATATCCTGCCTTAGGTCTTTCACCCCGCGTAACTCCGACACATCTAGGTTGGTGATCATTGCAGTGGGCTTCCGGACTGGATGCCCCAGGCCTCCTTGCTCGAAGTGGATCACCTCCAGGTTCTGCAATTCAATCCACCTCCGAAACCAATCCAACTGCCACACCTTGGCCGTATCATCATCTTCGGCCTCAGAGGACGCCCACAAAGCCACGGCAACACCATCATCCGGGATATCCGAAGCTTCACACATAGTCGCTCTTCCCACCTTGGCCACCTCAACAATGAAAACGGACCTTGTCAACAGCTCCACAGTGCTGGTGCGAGGGATCCCACCAATCACTGAAGCAATCCTTCCCGTAGCCGCACCCCATAAAAGCAACTTCATGATCCCCGGTCCTTGACTCCTCAGGTCCAGCGTAGACATCCTTTGAACATCCACATCTAACGTCATTGCTCCATTGTTCTCTGCCGCCTTGAAGGCCTTGTCCCGAGGATCACCACGTCCGCTAAAGAGCTTGACCAACCAGTCTTTATGCACCAACCTCTTCCTCATTCGTCTGTTGAAGCCCAGGTGCATCATCAGTTGCCACGCCTCTTTCAGGTCCTTGGGTAGGTCCGTCACAACCTTGATCAAGTCCTCCCTGGGAACATCACGAAGCCACGGGGCCGACACCAAAGAGCGAAAGCCGTCCTCGAGCAACCCCTCAGCAACATAGCGTCTCATACTCTTTTCCCATTGCTCATCCGCATGAACCTCATTGGCCCTGAGCATGGCCACTCTGGTGGTCTCCGTCTCTCGCTGCAGGCGGTGTAGGTTCTCCTGCTCGATCTCCGCAATCAGCTCTAGGGCTTTTGCCTCATCCACCTCCGGACATCCCGAAGTCGTCTTCAGTGGAATCTCCTTGCCATCCGGAGCCCGCAGGATGCACTTTCGCTTGCACCACCTCAGCTCATATCCCAGCACGTTCACCAAGCTTCCGACTGGCAATATAGTTTGGGACGAAGTTTGTGCTGTGGTAGGCTGCGATAGCAAAGTTCCCGAACGATTCTGCTTCATCCTCGTAGTTCCATCTCCAGCCACCACCACATCAACCTCGGGTGACTCCGTCCATTCCACGGTAGTTGCCTTCCTCAGTGGGTGCGTGGCGCCAGAGTCCACCAGTGCCATCTTCTGCTCATACTTCATCACAGCGCGCTTCAGCATTTTCATTGAAGGGCCAGGTTGCCCAGACCCGCTTTGCTGCTCTGTCATCATTTTCAACACCTGGGCCGCGCTCTTTAGGAACTCATCCATATCCTTGTTGGTTGCCGTAGGCGTAGTCGATGTCGTAGACCCGCTTTGAGCTGAGTCCACAGAAGCTCCCATAGAGACCGAACCCGACGGTGCCGAAGAAGTAGCCGGAGGAACCGGTGGAAGCGTTCCGTCATCTCTTTTTCCTTCTCCCGCTGCTGCTCCCGCCGTAGTAGCACTGCGCACGCGAGGTCCAGCACCGCCCTTTCCATCGTCACCCCGGCGAGGTCCATCACTGCCCGTTGATTTGAGAGGGCAATTTTTCCGCATGTGGCCTTTTCCGCCACATCCCTTGCATCTCTCAGCTCGTTCTTCCTTTGGAATGGCATTCCAGTCATGGGCGTACTTGCAACCACTCCTCTGACAGCCGGTCTCCGACAGATAGAACTTGCATGGCCTTCCCCCTCCAGGAGATTGGGGACTGGCACCTCCTTTTTGAGCGCCTCCTCGTCCAGCGTCCGCGCCCGTAACATTGACATTCTTCACCACTGGCATCGAAGGTCCCGGTCCTTTTCCCCGCCCCCTGTAGGTCAACTGCTCAAACTCACCAAGTAAGTGGCTATGGTATTTCATCACCGTAGCCAAGGTCGGGGCCGCATCCAGGTCCAGACTGTAGCGAAGCACATTTGTCCGGAAGTTCACCTCGTGGTGCTGCGTCAACTGTCCTCTGGCGGTAGCATCCAGACCTCGAAGGAGTATGGACGCGTCTGGCACCTGAAGGCTAAGGTCTTGGGCTCGCTTAAGCCACCGTGCCCACTTGCGTAACGCCTCTACAAGATCAGCTGGCGATCCCGCGGTTCCCGGGCTCTCGAGGGCCTTCAAGACCTGTTGACGTTCCGCTGCTGAGCCAGGCCGATATATGGTGACGATTCGGCCCAGAATTCCCAAAGTGGACCCCAGGCGATTTGCTAACAGCTCTGTTCTCATCACCTCAGGCACTGCTTGCAACAACATGGACACCGCCCTCTTGTCAACTCGATGCCAGCGCGGGTCCTTGAGCTGCGGCGACATGAAGTCCTCGGCCTTGAGCTGCAACTTCTTCACCGCCGAAGCAGTCACGAACTGCTGGTAGAAACAGTCCAGACACCTCATAGTCTCCGTCCACCATGTCGCGCTCCCATTTGTGAGGTCTCCCGTGGGCCCGGAAAGCCCGTGAAGCCAGTCTCCAACGTTGATCGCTGCATACTCGTCCGCCTCTGTGAGCTTTGGGAGTTCTGCTCCCGTGGTCCCCGGACGAATGGTCTCCGGCTTCGTAGCTGCCATACCCAGCTGCATCGTCATCGCCGCCTGAAGCTGGGTCATGCCCTTGAGAAGTGCCTCCATCTGAGATGTGCCCTGCGTTCCTTCGTCCCGCTCTCCTCCTTGACTGGGATCCCGTAGGCCGGCACTGGAACCTGGTGGAACTGAACCTCCTTGCCCATCATGTACGACTGGACCACTGAACATGCCCTGCACATTGCTAGAAGAACGACCCTCCTGCTCACGACTGTGTCCCGAAAGTCCAGGTGGATTGCCTCCGGGTACATAGCTTCTCTCTACAGAAGGACGTCTCCCCCTTGAATTAGACCGGGTCTCCGATCCGTTCCCTTCACTAGGTCGCACTCCCACAAGATCGCCTCCGGATTCACCGTCGCGTACTGATAGTCCCAAAGGATTGCCACCAGATAGGCCGTGATCTCCATCGCCATCCTGCCGCTCAGAACCCCCAAAACGTCCAAGTAGTTCCGAAAGATAACCCCTTGGTTCGCTATGACTCCGGGTCCTTATAGTAGTTCCGCGCTCATCTCCACGACCATCTTGGTTCTCGGGGTTTCCTCGTGCAACTCCATGTAGGCCCGGAGCACTCTCTGGTCCCCGCCCTGCATCCTGTCCACGAGTCCCTCCCGAACCCTGCCGTAGTCCCGGAGACTGAGCCCACGGACCTCTTTCACCCTCCTGCTCACGACTGTGTCCAGAAAGTCCGGGTGGATTGCCTTCGGGTACACGCTCTCCGCTTGCAGAAGTGGCTAGGGTAACCTGCCGCCTCGATGATTCCACCAACGCCTCTCTCGCCTGAGCTCTTGTTCTGTCCAGCTCCAGACGAAGACGCTGATTTTCATCAGACAGCGCCCTTTGGCTTTGCATTGCCTGCTCCACTTGACGCCTCACTTCCAACTCCATCTGCTCTCTGGTGTAGGAAGCTGAAGAATCCGAACCTGCCGCCCTCTGAGTCGTAGAACCATACAGCTGCGGAGCCGCCATAGTCATTTCTCGCAATCTCCGTGCCTGTCCATTCACCGGGAGACCATATCGTCTCTTGGACCACGGTGGTCTCCACTCCCGGCCGTGACTGCTGGGCCACTCTTCGCTGCACATACTCTCCCAACCTTGAAAACCATCGCACCGCATTGGCACCAGGTTGTGCCAGATTGAGTCCACCACTCAAGGATGGAGACTCAACATCTTGCACAGATTGCGTCAACGGCGAAGGCAACGGTGAGGGGAATAAGGATCTTGAAATACCCTCGGGCAAGGCCTCCGGGCTTCCTCCAAGATTCACTGCAGCATGAGGCAGCAACGGCCGATCTTGCTGTTGTGGTTCCGCTGTGGGAGACTGAAAAATCTCATCACTTCTCGCATCCACTACAACTGGCACTCCTTCCACTTCTCCTCGGCCCGGTCGCTCTCGGGTAGCAGCTCCGTCCGCCGTACCATGTCCGGTATTCGTACGTGTCGCGCCGAGTCCGGAGGATCGAAGGGCCTGCACATAGTCCGCGTCCTCTTCCAACGCTCCGCCCACCCGCGGAGTAACGCCGTTGGGAAGCTCCACGCGGGCTCGTCCCCGGTCGGGAACCTGCGCAGCATCGCCACTTGGGCTCATCACCTGCTGGCTTGAATTAGCCGGGCCAGCAAGTGGATCGCGAGGAACTTCACTCATTCGTTAGGCTACTCCCTACATTCAATCGCTCGGGTAGCAGCGCACATCCTTTTTCTTGAGCCATCGCCGTCGGTCGCTTGTACAATTCATCAACGGCTTCTGTCTCTTCGCACATACACTCAACGTTCTGGAAGACATGTGACTTCACTGGGAATCTGCAGCTCCTTCCTTTCGTTTACCTTCTTGGTGTGTGTTGTTCTAGGCCTTTCGATGTAAGTCTCAAACTTGCTGGCTGATTCAGAATCCCCGGATTGCTTCATCTTGCTTCCTAGTCGGAGCCGTCTGTGGATGCAGATGTAGCGTATGCTTGTTAGCTGCACCTTCGCATGAGCTGACTGCGTGTGGAAGGGAATTGGAACCAGTCTGGTTACATCCTAAGCCTTCAAGCCCGCAAGCCTTAAGTAAGCCTTACACCCATTGATATACACCCTGCACCCCGAACCCCGAAGCCTGCACCTTAAACCCTATCCCCTCCTGGCTGTGTAAGCTTTTTCAGAGTGCGGACTGCTGTCTCTGGAGAAAAGGAGTTCAAAAAAAACCTATCCCCCCCTCTCATCTCAACCGCCAAACCCCAGACTTACCGTTGGTTAGTAGGGAATGGAAGAATGGTAGTAATAGTAGTTATAATTGTACCCCATTCCTCCATTCCCTACCTTTGGTAAAGGTAAGCAGACCCCGTCTCAGCGCTGAACGCCGGCTTCTGAGGTTTGTCGGCGCTGCCGCCACCGGATCTTTGGTGCAGGCGCAAGTTCTTTCCAAGGGCTTCTAATAGGGTTTTAGGGTTTAGGGGATTAGGGGTTTAGGGTTTAGGGGTTACCTTTGGTTGTAGGGAATGGAGGAATGGGGTACAATTATAACTACCATTGCTACCATTCTTCCCTAAACCCTAAACCTTAAATCCATAACCACTATTACTACCATTCTTCCGTTCCCTACTAACCAAAGGTAAGTTTCTTTCCAAGGGCTTCTAATTCTATAAACCCTAGACCCTAAGCCCGAATCCCTCATAGAGTTTGGAATTCGGTAGGAGAGTTGGTGCACTTGGGGTCGGACATGGGGAAGTTGTATATCTGAGCCTGAGCCAAAACACAGACCTAATTTAATTTAGGCTTTGTGGGCCAGGGCCTCGACAACGAAACCCTAAACCCTAAAGGGTGCGGGGCTGAAGCTTTCGAGAGGAAGGTGTGCAAGGCTTGGAGTCAAACCGAGATTCAAGGCATAGCGGGTCCTTAGCCGGGAGTTTGGGGCGTAGCGAGACTTCAAGCTTTCTGCGTCTGTTAGCTTTCGCTATGCAAGCGGTCAGCATCTGCAAACACAACCATGCATCCCGAATCTTGACAAGGGAGCTCCCACATCTTGCAGAGCTTTAGGCCTTAAATCCCAGCCACACTTCTCAGCACCTTATATGAACAATGGCAGATCTCACAATAGAAATCCCATTCCCAAGACTCTTAATCCTCACCGCAGCAAGTCGCCCTTGAGGATGACTCACTTGAAAAGCTTGCTACTCCACAAGACGCTTGGCATGGGTTGAGTGGGGCTTAGAGTCTTGGGTTGATAGCCCAAAAAGGCATTCACAGACTCTGAACCTTAATGCCCTGAGCCTTAAGCCCTCAGCCCCGAATCCGAAACACCCCGAGAACATTCAACAGACATTATAAAGCTGAACTAATAATATTTGTATATTCAATTCATTCTTAATCATAAACATAATGTAGAAAGCCCAAGAACCCCAACCCCTGAAAGCCAAAAACCATAAGCCTATAAGCCTCTAACGCGCTTTAGATGTTTCGAGGTTCGACCTCTCCAAGTTTCAAAGGCCAAGGCAAACCCTGGAGCAAATATCCCGCAGATCGGCTTTCGTTGGGGTGTTAGGGCTTAGTAGGCTTCAGGGTGTCAGGGTTTAGGGTTTGAGGTGGGATTGTATAGGGGTTCGGGACTGAGGGTTCGGTCTTGTGAAGGACAGACGGTCAGGGTTTAAGGGGTCCTGTGTGTTGCAGATTCACTTCGCCCCAACCCCGCGGGCCTCCCACACCTCGAAAGCAGAGCACACTAACACCGGTCAACAACAGCCTGACGTATTGCCGACACCTTCCAAACAAGCCCGAAACCCGAAACTCGCAACCCAAACCTGAAACCCTAAGCCCAAAGCCCTAAACCCCTATATGTGTGTCTGTATGTATGTATGTATATATATATATATACATATATATATATATATATATATCTAAACCCCTCAACCCCTAAACCGCAAACCCCAAAACCCTAAACCTTCTCAGGAACCTCTTGGCCAAGTGGAGGGACGTGGAAGGGGCATCCTGTCCACCAGTGCTCGAATGGGTAT
The DNA here is from genome assembly GCA_905221615.1 of Symbiodinium sp. CCMP2592. Lineage (NCBI taxonomy): Eukaryota > Dinophyceae > Suessiales > Symbiodiniaceae > Symbiodinium > Symbiodinium sp. CCMP2592. The sequence continues at coordinate 1,220,925 of CAJNDT010005445.1, read as the reverse complement.
CGCTTTATGGGTCGCTTGGATCGATCATTTCTTCAGGGTTATTAGGGTTAGGGATTAGGGTTTAGGGTTAAGGGCTAAGTGTTTGGGTTTAATAGGGTTAAGGATTTAGGGTTTAGGGTTTTGGGCTGAGGGCTTAGAGTTTTCAGGGGTTTAGGGTGCAGGGTTGGTTGGGGTTTGGGGTCTAGGGTTTAACAGGGGCTTAAGGCCTACAGGGTTCAGGGTTTCTGGTTGGTGGTCGACTGCATAAATACGGTTTGCAGAGTTTCACTAGAGACCCAAACGGCTAAAGATGCAAGAATTCATGATCACGTGCACGGTGCTACACAACAGTTTTGCCTCTTGGAGGATGTTGCTCAGAGCTTAGCGCAAATCAATACATGGGTCGGCATGCTTAGTGCCAGTATTCCTTCAGGTTCCATAGAAACCATACGTGCATGATCTTTCATGCACACCAAATTCTAGTCTGATTATTAAACTCTCCGTACTACCTTCGGTTTGGCGCGGTGGGGTTGGAAAGTGTTAGGGCTCAGGCCTTCGGGGCGTAGGGGTGTAGGGGTTTAGCGCTATATTTACGAACCTAAGCCCTGTGACAGGTGCAAGTTTTGTGAACTGTTGCCGGCCCCAGGTGGGCTTTTCGCAGTGGTTTGTATGCAGGGGGAAACGAGACCTCGCCAAAAAGCAGCTAAACCTTAACCTGAGCCTCAAGCCCAAAGTGTTTAGGGTCTCTGCCGTTCGTCTTGGCACTTCCCCTTTCTCCAGTCTTGGCTCTTCCTGAGTCACGCAAGCGCAAAATCTCAAAGCCCTGTCCCCGAAAGCTTGTGGCCGAGACTCCAAAACTTAAAGCCCCTTAGGCCTCAGGACATCAACCTGAACATTGAAGTTGAAGGCCCATAACTCCGTTTGCATCACAAGCCTTTGGCAGTTGTGCAGGAACCCAATCACAAGCCAACCTGAGTACCAGGCACCGGTTTTGGACCAACGGTTCGGGTTGAGGCGTAGGCGTAGTCGTTTGGCTTGAAGTTGAGTATGAGGCGAAATTAAGACTAGGTAAAGGCATCACGCATGTGTTAGTGCGGCGCCTTGAGAGGAGTACAGCATTTAGTGCTGTGGAACATGCGTGGTTCGGATGGATCACAAACCGTGCAGTCATTGTTGCAAGATATTCTGAGATGGGTAGCGTGCAACTTTGGGTGTTCTACTCAACTACCAAGGCCTCTACATTGGTGTTGCTGCCTTGGTAAGTGCTGTTCGGCGATTGTGTACACGGCCCTCAGCCACAGGGTCTCCCGCGCAGAACTCCAAACCTTAGACTCAGACGCCTCAATGCTAATCACCGAAACACAGGTCGGTTCGGAAGTTCTGTCATTTGAGTATAGGACTAATAGTATAGGGGCCTTAATAATTACCAAGACTATTTTGGAGGTACCTTACTATTTAAAAAACTATAGTATAATGGGCCCTTAAACCCTATTATGCAACCCACGATACTTGGGAATTTTTTTGGAGCGCCTCAAAGAGCAGGCTAGTCAGATTTTTGGGCGTGGCATCCTCTTGCAGCACCTTGCCCCAAACCTTCGAATTAACAACACCCCTACATCCTTAAACCCTGGCGGAACGCTGATCGGATCCTTATAGAACCTTTGACCCTATGCTAACTATTACTAAGTTTGGCCCAGTCTTGCGAGTCCTACGTGCTGAACATCGCCAAGTCTCTGGTTGCCTTGGACCTCCGAGTCCTGACGGACGAGGAGCCTCTCTTGAGGAGTTTAGGGGTTTATATAAGGTTGAGGGTTTAGGGGTTTAGGGGTTTATATAAGGTTTAGGGTTCAGGGTTTAGGGGTTTATATAAGGTTTAGGGTTTAGGGGTTTAGGGTTTAGGGTTTAGGGCTCCTCTGCTACTACTGGTTCCCACAACGGTCCGATGAGGCAGCTTTAAGTTTCCTGAGGGAATCGTCGCAGCTGCGGTACAGATTCTCTTGGGGAGCTCGCGCCAATAAAGGGGCCTGAAAAAATGCCAATACTATTTTGGGGGTGCCTTATTGAAATTATGGTAGAATGGGCTCCAAAGCCCTATTCTAATCATTAAGGCCCCTAAACCGGGAGTATCAGGGCAAAACATCACCAATTGGCAAGACCTCTCTTTCGCAAGCCTTCCACACTAAATCGTAATCCAAACGTGCCGATCTCCAGTTCTTCCCGAATGCCAAGCCACGAGTCTTTTTGATATGGAGGTAGTTCTAAGGTTGACATTCCTTTGAAGGTACTTATGTTGAAGGTGGCTGCTTACATGAGGGGTCGTACATCTTCCTTCTACACCCCTAGATGCTGAGCCCGAAATCGTAAACCTTGAACCCTCAATCCCGAATCCCAGCCAGCCGATTGAGTGAAGCCCGGAAACACTAGACATCTTGATCTTTGAGTACTCAAGAAGTTTTCGGCTGGTGAGTATGACTCTATGATAAGATACCCCCCCTCAGGGGAAAAATCTTGATTATGTGAAATATAGAGGCCTTAATATTTATCGGGGCCCATTATACTGTTCTTCTAACTTTTACTCCAGCAGGCCATGCATGACTCCAGCAGGAGCACTTCGGCTCGGTCGGGTCGGGCTCAGACGGCGCCGATGGGCACATCAACAAGAAGAAGCCCGGTTCTTGCTTGTCTCTTTATGCGAAGGAGGTTTAGGGTTTAGGGTTTGTGCGGGGGGGGGGGGGGTTGTTGTTTCCTTATGCTTTTGTGATTGCAGCCTGCTTAAAGATCAAGCATCCGAGCTTGCTCCAACCTTGCTGAGATGGGCTCGGGGCCTGGAGGTTTCCGGATGGATATAGATATATCGTGAATATAGAGTGAGAGTGTGTGTATGTCTGTAAATAAACAATTAAATAGATAGAAATATATATGTATATATACACATACACACACATATACATATACATTTATGTATATGCATGTGTGTGTGTGTGCGCGTGTAACGACACTTTCGTGAACGCAAACATTAAGTCTGCAGTTTTTTGCGCCGGCTTTAGGACGGCTTAGGGTTTCAATTTTTCGGGCAGGTTTGCTCCAGCATGGAGCCTTTCAGAATCGGCTTGCCTGTTGTCAATACAAAGCGCTCTGCCCCAAAGCCTCAGCCCCGCAACCCCGAGCTCTAAAACACCCCGAGCTGCCAAACCCCAAAACCCTGCAACCTCAACCATGCAATCCGGAAGTTTTAACCCTAAACCCTAAACCCTGAACCATACTGCTTTGCATTTAAAAGCAAGAACCATACTGCTGTGGAGAAAGGGGCTAGTGCACTTAAAAGAATAAAACCACCGTGAACCAATCCGGAAGAAGTTTAATCAATACCCAACCAAAGACAGCCCCAACCTGTGGCTCTCCCCGATCCACCACCCCAGCGCGCCTCAATGATCCAGTTGTATGAGCTTGGGATCTGGAGTTTTAGGGTAGCAGGGTTCCGGTTTTCTCGGGTTTGGATTTTTGAAATTTACAGCAGTTAGTGGGACTTCCGATGTTGAAGGTCCCGTTTCCGGATGCTGTGAGACTGGAGATCCGAGGTACCTAAGCCATTGAACCTCCAGACCTCGTTTGGGTCTGGGGTTTCAGGACCCAGGGTTTTAGGGTTCCAGGCTCCTTGGGTTACTGGTTTAGAGTTTTAGCGTTTTGTGGTTTTGGGGTGATGGCCCTAAATTCTACTTGGAGGTTCATGGGTAGTTATAAGTAGGGTTATAAGTCCCAATATGAGTTATAAGTACAGTGTAGCTACCCTACTTATATCCCTACTTACAACTACCCATGAACCTCCAAGTATGGATTCCCTGAACCCAAACTGCTAGTCCCAGACCTCGCCAGGCCGGTCTTGCAAGTCAAGAAGACCCACTCGAACTTGGGCGGCGCCGACGCTAGGTTGGACATGAGGAATACTACTCTTCGTAGGCCCTTCGGGACCTTGTAAAATTTTCCATCTGATATAGGGCCGCAGAGGATCTTATTTTCTTTGTTCAAAGGCTTTGAAGGGCCACCGCAGCACTTGTACTATGGAACCATCCACGCTACAACACTGCGTATGGGTGCCGGGCCGCCGCAGTTTCTCAATTTATTCGTGGATTCCCATTCACAGTAGCCTGCACATGCATACACTTTCTCTCAGAATTGCCGGAAGAACTTAGGCAAGTAGGTGGGTTATTGGGATTGGTGCAGGAGTTTGTAGGGGTATTAAATAACATCCTAAGCCAAACACCCCAGACCTAAACTCTAAACACCCAAAAACCCTAAACCCCAAAACTTGAACGCCCTAAACCCCGAAAGCTCGAAACCCTAAAGCCTAAACTTCAAACCCTCAGCCCTTAGCTCCTAGACCCTAAACTCCTAGACCCTAAACTCTTAAACCCTAAGCTCTTCAACCTTAAAGGGAACTCCAGAAAGTTGGAATATGGTTTCAGGGCAGGATACCTTATAGTTTACCATAAAGGGTTTAGGATAATCATATTCCAACTTTCTGGCTACTACTTTAGGGGGACCCCAATATAGTACCCCAGATAGTAGGGTCCTTATTCTAAGGACCCCAAAATAATGCACCCCTAATTTTCCGACTTTATTGGGCCTCGGTTCTTATTCCAACTTTCTTTCTTTTACCTTAAACCCAAACCCCTAAACCCTAAACCCTAAACCCTAAACCCTAAACCCTAAACCCTAAACCCTAAACTTTTACTTTAAACTAAACAGAAACCCACTGTGAGCTGACGAGCCGAGGAAAGTTTCAAGCGCTTTGCAGCCAACAGCGAGGCAACGATCCCGTCTTATGGATGGGTTTAGGGTTTAGGAGTTTAGTTATTTTTCGGGTTTAGGAGTTTAGTTAATTTCCGGGTTTAGGAGTTCAGTTAATTTCCGGGTTTAGGAGTTTAGTTAATTTTCGGGTTTCGGGTTTTGGAGTTTAGTTTTTTTTCCGGGTTTAGGAGTTTAGTTAATTTTCGGGTTTCGGGTTTAGGAGTTTAGTTTGTTTTTGGGTTTTGGAGTTTAGTTTGTTAAGGGTTTAGGAGTTTAGTTTATTTTAGGGTTTAGGAGTTTCGGGTTTGCACGCGTTTGGGGTTGGGGGGAACCCATGGCCTTTGAACTTGAGCCTCAAATCTGAACTTAAACCTTAAACTCAAAACTTATCCGCTGAGCCCAAACCTCAAACCCTGGCCCTATGTATAGGCATTGAGTTCAATGGCTTGGGCGGCTTCAAAGAGGCAGAGCTTCGGGTGAACGATCAGCAACAGCAGCATTCCATTCCAAAACCTTAAACCGAAATCCTAAACCCGAAGCCGAAATCCTAAACCCGAAACCCTAAACCCTAAACCCGAAACCGAAATCCTAAACCCGAAACCCTAAACCCTAAACCCGAAGCCCTAAACCCTAAACCCTAACCCTGAACCCTAAACCCTAAACCCCAGGAACCTGATACGTAGTGCTTCGGGTTTCACGGTTTACGGCATTTTTTCGGATCGAGAGTTCAAGGCTTGTGGGATTTACTGTCAGGTTCTTACTATGGGGGGACCGTAAAGGGACTACTATAGGGATGCATTCCCGCATTCCTTTCTAAGCACCGGGGAGTTTGTAGGGTTTACCTGAACCCGGAAGAACCTACCTTTCTGGGGACATGTATAAGGAAATCAGAAGAAGGAACCCTAGGAGCGTAGGTTCTTCAGGGTCCATGTAAGGTTTGAGAGTTTAGCATTAGAAGGGGCCCCACCCTGTAATAGTGCTATAATAGGAATATATTAGGGCCCTAATATAACCCTTATAGTCACTGTTACAGGGTGGGGGCAGCTTCTAAGTTTAGCATTTCGTGCGTGGGGTCTGGAAACCTCCGGGTGCCCATTGGCAAGGCTTCATGGCTCAGGGCGTGAGAGTACTTTTGGGGGCCTGACCTACACTACCTTTTTGGGGTTCCTTGTTAGAGCTATGGCATAATATGCCCCAAAACCCTATATTCTAATTATTAAGGCCCCAACATTGGGGATGTAGGGCTTGGTGAGGCCTTCGGATTGCTGTCTCGCAGAGCTGTAGCATTCGGTGATCTTCGTGGTTCTTGGGTTCTGAAAGCGTGCAAAAGACCCGCAGTTTCAGAAAACCTTATGTCTTATGAAAGCTCCTCAAATCCTAGGGTGGAGGGTCTCGCCTCAGAGCCCTAAGCCCGAAAGGCCAGCGCGATCCTCTTCCGCGAGAAGCCCCTGCCTTCTCCGCTGTCAGCGTCTGCTTTGCTGAAAGAGGCGGTTTGGGCGTCAGAGGGTTAAGGTTAAGAGCTTAGGGTGTAGGGTCCAGGGTGTATTGCCGAGGTTTAGAGTTTAAAGGCTTTTGATCTGCACTCGGGAAGTCTTCTGTAGGGAGCTCTGAAATGGCTTCACATTTGGGATGTGGGGTTCCGGGCTTGGGCAGCACGGCCCTGGTGTAGGGGTTCGGACGGAAGCGCGCAATGCCGGCCTTTGACCCAGAACGTTGCACCCTAAAGCGTGAATCCGGGCAGAATAGCGATTTCATGCTTCCCTGCTTTCTTCTGCAGGCCGCAGACGAGCATGGCCCTCAGTGTCAGAAGACGGTTTGCTGCACTGAGGTGTAGCGTTTAGAGCTAGGGCTTAAAGTTGAGGGTGCGGGGTTTGGGGCCAGGGTTTGGGGGTTAGGGTTCAGCGTTCGGGGTTGAGGGCCTCGGATTTCGGGCACAGCATTCATTGTTAGGCGTTTACAGTAGGGTTTAAAGTAATGTAGACGTCATCATTTCGGCATTTTTCCTTCTTCGATTCCTGGTCATTGTTTTTTTCAGCGGCGTGTAGTGTAGGCGTCCTTGTGAGGATGGTCTTATTTGAGGTTTATTTTAGGTCAAGGAAGATTCCTCTCGAATTTTCTACATCTATCCAAGGGATAAAGGAGGGAGCCTTAATAAGGACCCCCAGGTATATACCCCTAATATAGCTATTATATACTTATACACATTATATAGCCCATTATAGGGTAGGGGTCCCCATTAAGGGTCCCTCCTTTTCCCCATTGAATCTAGCTAGTAGCCCCTTTCCACTTCTCCACCTTACGAGTTCATCCCACTCCTCATCTTACAAAGCCTGCTTCCTCAGTTCCAAGATCCCTACAGCTCTTCGGTTGATGATATAAATCCTGCATTACCATTATAAAGAATGTACCACAATTCCCATAGTTTAGGGTCCTTAAGGTAATGCAGGATTTATATCATCAACAGTTACGGTTCAGCATGAGAGCCCTGCCGAGCTTCACGAACGCTTCCAGGCTCCGGCAGCTCTACACCAAGTCGGCCTACTGCAGCCAGGGGCCTGGCTGTACCCTAAACCCTATAACCCTAAACCCTAAACTAAACCCTAAACCCTAAACCCTAAATGTCTCCGAAGAGTTGGGTCAGGTTTACAGTAGAAGCTTAAAAGTTGGAAACCCAATAGCCTCAATCCTTAAGAGTAATGTATAAGGAATCCCAGCACTATTTGGCCTTAATCCGGTTTCCATTTTTATGGGGTTTACTGTAGGGTTTGGGGCATAGGGTTTAGGATTCAGTGATGAGGCTTACAGCCGTAGGGTTTCAGGGTTAGGGTTCAGGGTTTACGGCCGGTTAGGGCTTTTACGGATTAGGGTGTGGCGTTCAGGATTTAGGGTTTAGGCTTACTGGCCCCGGGTTTTCAGGGCGTAGGGTTTTAAGGGGGTCACTGACATGTTCTGGTGATTGTGCTAAGTTCTTAGGGTATCTTGTAGTATTACAGGGGCCACAAGGGATACTCTTACTCGCTATTCCGACCGCTATATACTAGAAGTGTTCAGGTTCGCTGCATGCTTTGGACTTTCAGAAGCTGCTGCCTATCGTACTAGAACCCCCACCCCCCAAACCCTCAACCTCCAACCCTAAACCCTACACACACAGAAATCTCAACTCCTATCCCCTCCTGTCCCGTCATGTCCCATCATGTCCCATCTTAAACCCAAACCTTGTTAAATCCTGAACCACTGCCTGGCTCTGAAAGGCTTCCTCAGATTCTGGGCCACATGGGGTCCGATGAGTTGCAGAATCAGGGTTGACTGTTTTGGGTTTAGAGTCTAAGCTTTAGGGCCTTGGGGTTATGTGTTTGCGTTTGAAGGCTTCAGGCTTGCTTTTGTTTGTTCGGGCTGGGCGTTTGGTCCGGTATCTTGATCTCAAGAATCAAGCGAAAGCCGCACTCAACGATATTTCTCCCCGGAGTTTCTTGATAACTCCGTCATCTTGAATCCTAAACCCTAAACCCTGGCTTGGAATGAGAAGAAGGTCCCTGAAACTGCCGAGCAACATGAAAATTTCTCACGATCTTTGCGGCGAGACTGGGTACGACTGGAACAGCTTTGGGTTTTTGGCGTTTTGCGAGTCTCGGGCTTAGGGTAAGCTTGACCGTTTCTTGAGCGGGGCTATGGAAGATGCTGGAATCACGACATCTGCGACAGGTGCCGCGTTCGCCATACAAGGGGGCTGGAGGGTGTGGGCCTGAGATGCCACGGCTTAGGCTTTCGGCAGTGCTGTGGACAACGAGAGTGACAGGGCTTCCCGTCTTCCGAGCACATGAGGATTTGAGAAGGAAGGTTTGGGTCTGGGGTTTAGGGATGTTTTGGGCCTTTGACAAAGCAAAGTAACAGGAATTCAGTTCGGGTAGGAGTGAGACTCCAGCAACAGCCCAAAGTTCCACTGTGTGCCACTAGGATATACAGCTGCAGCATCTTGCGGCCTGGCATATCTACCGTATAAGGGCCATATATCTACCGTTGTAGTTTATTAAGGCCCTTTTGTACCGTTCGTTATAGTACAAAGGGCCATGTGGGAGTTTCCGAAAATAGAGGGACCCTGATAGATTACCCTATAAATAGTAGGATCCTTATTATAGGGACCCAAAAATGAGGTACACAGTACCCCTAATTTTGGGAAATTTTAAAAACCTTATAGAGCCCTTTAAAGGAGCCCTTATAGTACCGTTATAGTAACCCTTTAAAGGAACCCTAAGGTACCCCTAATTTTCGGAAACTCCCATGTCTATCAGTCAGGTTGGTCTTCTGGGGCTATCGCACGCCATGAGCCGGTCCAAAACCCCAGGGGCCAGGACCCCAAGCGTAAATCCAAGAGCCTCAAGAAACCCACACCGAAGAAGAAGGCCGAAAAAGCCTCAGCTTCCGAATTCCCAAACAGCTCATACAGCACCATGTGTGACTCCGCAGGTCTATAAAGCGCGATCGTTGAAGGAGCTTATTGAGCATCGGGGTTCAGGGCTTGCTATAGGGGCCTATAAATGGTTACCAATACTATTCCTTGGGGTTCCTTTAAAGGGGGAAACAGAATTGCGGGGCTCCGTGTTGCAATCATAGTATAAGGGGCCCCAAACCTTGTTCTAATGTGTTAGTTTAGTGCTCTCCGTGTTCGGGCACCCCAAACCCTGAACCCTTACCCCTATGTAGCCCCTTGCCCTTAAGCCTCGACTCTAAACTCGGAATCCTACCTTAACCTACCCAAAACCTACTTTTTTCTAGGGTCCCTATAAATTCCGTATTAGGGCTTGTAATAAGAACCTACAAAAAGGTAGGGTTTGGTAGTTTAAGCCAGGCCCAAGCTGCTTTAAGGTTCAGGGCTTTGGGAGTCTAGTGCTCCGGAGTTCGCATCGGCCTTGTCCCCTCAACCCCTACTTTTTTGTGGTTCAGCTCCGAGCTGCTCTAGAAGCCCATATAAAGCGTAAAACCCTCCTAAACCCGACCTTAAGCCGGAATAACCTACCTTTTTAGGGTTCCGTATTATGATTTCCTTATATATAAGTCCTTAAAAAAGGTAGGTTATTCCGGCTTAAGGTAAAGCCACCAACCTGAGCCCTGAACCCTCAACTTATCAACCCAGGGCGTCCGAGGCTCAAGGGCTCAGGCGTCTGGGATTCTAGGGCGTCTATGGCGGATTTCAGACTCCGACCTGAGGATTCGCGGTTTCATGGGGTGAACGTTTGGGGTTTAGTGCCGAAGCCTCGGTGTTTGGGGTTCAGGGTGAAGCCTTCAGGTTCGAGGAGCTAAGAGGGGCAGCCGGGCCGTTGGGCAGGTGGCTTTGAGAGCTTTGTGGTTGTGTTTTGCTTGGGGTCTTCAGAGTTTTGTCGTTGGGTAGTTCTCTGGGACGTAGGCGGCATCCTAGAAGACATCCCGGCAGAGGTGCTTTTCTTGAGATTGCCGTGTTTTGTATGGTTGATCGATGCCGAGCGTAGCACAGGTACTAGTGCTTGTGCGGAGCGAAGCACGGCAACATTACGACTTCATTCAGATTCGAGTTTCAGGGTTGAGAAACCTACATCGTTGTTATGGTCATTCTCATTAGTATGATTTTCCATATTACTCTTCTTACCATTGAAATCCTAGTCTGCTTAAGTTTCCCAGGTCAGGCCCTTGAGGGCCAGAAAGCGAATTCCCAGAGCCCAATCCTCCGCCCGGGGCTTTGCAGCCGTAGCCTTAGATCCGGTGCCTTATCATCATAATCATAGGCCTTATAATGATTACCTATACTAGTTTGGGCATTCCTTATTGTAGTTATTGCATAATACACCCCCAAAGCCCTATTCTAAATTATTGAGGCCCCTATATGACACATACTGAAAATCACAATAGTACTAACGTAGTAGCGACAGCAACCAGTAATAGCAGCACCACTCACAATCATAACCATCATCAACGTAAGAAGCCTTTCATCCGACTCATCCCAAGCCCGATCTTCGAGCTCCGGTGCCCCAAGTTTCGAAGCCCGGAGCCAGAACTCCCATGCCTTGCTTGGAGGACCAGCTTCAGGCAAGGAAGGAGAACAGTGCCATTATGCCAGCTCCTTATGTATTCGGTTTCGAGAAGTGTAGGTGTGGCAAGTGGGCTTCAGGTTCAGTTGTAGCTTGGTTTAGGGTTATGCTTGGGGCGAAGAACTGTCTGTTTTTATTGCGGAGATGCTAAGACCATGCGGTCATGCGTGTGTGCAGTGTGGAGAAACGCATGTTGAAGACTGCCTCTCCTATCCAGTGCCGGGTCTTGCCAGTACCCAAAGGCCCAGGCTCCAAAGTAGTTCCTTTTTGGGATTACCTTATAGGATTCTAAATACGAGCCCCAAAAAGGAACTACGATGGAGCCTCTAGGTACTGCAACAAATGAGGCGATCGGCGAGGTTAGCATGAGCACGAAGCACCGATATGCCGATATGTACGAAAATCTACGACAGAAATCTGCCAGTACCCAGAGGCTCCATAGTAGTTCCTTTTGGGGACTAGCTTATCGAATTCTATATATGAATCCCAAAAAGGAACTACTATGGAGCCGGGTAGAGGAGCACATACTTCGAGACCTGCGCCGAGTCAGCCTTCTGCCCAAAGCCCTTATAAGGCCTTAGGTTCCCATGAGAGTTTTGGTTCGGACCGAGGCTTCAGAAGTGTGCCCGGAAGTTCTTGTGGAAGAGGCAAATGCAAACGCCCAGGGCTCGGAGAACTTGGTCGGGGGGGGGGGGGGGGGGGATTCTGACAGTGTTGGCGTTGTTCAGTTCGGTATTTGTAGGGGCATCCGGTTTGATGTGCTGCCTGCAACTCGAGTTTGTTAGATACGCCTTTGTTTGGGGCCACGGCAAGCTTTCCACGGCTTTTTCGTCGAACGATGGCAGTGACACGCACCTGTGGAACCCTGGCCTCAACCACAAACGCTCAACCTCATTCCGAAAACGCTCAGACCTTTAGCTGGCTATGCAGCTCATGCAGGACCCTTATTTTGAACCTTTAAGCCTGAACATGCAGATCTAAAGCCTTATTTACCCTTAAACCCATAGCCCCTAAACCCCTAAGCCAACCCGTAAATCCCAAAACCCCAAAAACCTGAACCCTAGACCACAAACCCTTAAACCCTAAACCCAAATCCTACAGCCTGAAGCCCCAAAGCGACTGCCCAGGTATGTGCAGAATTTCCTGGCGGAGGAAGAAGGATTGGATCTCCTTCTCAATGCCAAGGAGACACCAGCGCGAAGGGTGCAGGGTTCAGGGTTTAAGAGTTTAGGGTTTCAGGGTTTGGGGTGTTAATTATGGCTCAGGGTTCATGTTCAGGGGAGGATGGCACAAGCTTCCTGTTTGCCGCTCCTTCTGCTGTTCGCTTTGTTGCACTCTCTGCAGCAGTCCGGTGACAAACGAGGTTCAGGTTTCCTTCCGAGTGTAGGCGTAGGCTTTAGGAAATCGGGATTAGGGTTCAGGGTTTCTTTATTTCGGTGGTTCAAACCCTAAAGCCTACGAGTTACGGCCTCAAGTTCAGGGTTATTGGCTTCGCGTTTGGGGACAAGATTCAGGCTTGCCCTGGGATCTTGCGGCGTGGGAGTGGGGTGCAGGTTTCAGCAGTACAAGTACAAGGCCTCAAGGATTAGAATAGGGTTTTTGACAGCTCTAGAACACATGTAGTACCAAGCCCATGCAGGGAATGAATGGGTTTTGGGCTTTCAGAACTAAAGGGTACTTTATCGGAACCCCCTTAAGGGATCTACTTTTTGGATCCTCCCGGGAGTGCACTTCAAGGCTTTGGGAGGTGGTGTTCTGCTGAGGGTCTGCATTTGAGGCTCAGGATCGGGGCTGGGATCCGGGCTTAGGCTTTGCAGCTAAGTCAGCATCTATGAGGCTATAGAGCTTAAGTTTTAGGGTTTAGGGTTTACTATGCTTTAGCCTCCGCGATGAAGCCTTGCATCTAGAGCGCCCAAGAGGGTTTCGGATCGGAGTTCATAGCTGGCGATTCGCAGGCTGATGCAGAATGACTACTGGCAAACTGTGCCCGTGCCACCTGTTCGGATGCGGGGTGTAAGAAGGCCGTGAACCGTTTCCTCCAACATGAGCCCTGATCCCAAAAGCCCTAATTCCTATAGTGACAATGAGCACCACAAGTTTTGAAGCGCCATTCAGCAACTCTACAAGATCACTTAGAAGCTGCCCCCACCCTGTAATAGTGACTATAAGGATTATAGTAGGGCCTTATTATAGTCCTATTATACCACTATTACAGGGTGGGGGCCCCTTCTAAAAGATCACTCTTCTGTATCTGGGGGCTTCAGAAAATGAGAGACCCCAGGTTGAAAATGTAAGTACTGGATGAATCCTTGTCGATTTAACCCTGAAGCCTGAAGCCCAAATGCATATTAATATAGGGGCCTCAACAATTACCTATTCTATTGTGGGGGTCCTTATTATTATCCTAATATTAGTGGCCCCCAAAACCCTATGCTACTTCTTAAGGCCCCTATATTAGTGCCCATGTTTTCCGAAACACCCAATCGAAGCCCTGGTCTGCGGGCACCCTCTCTCAGGAGATGTTGACACTCCGTGCTTCCAAGCTGATCGAGCTGGAGTCTTAAGGTTGCTATCGAGGTCTTAATTCTTACAACAGGGTTTTGGGGGATTTTGTAGTAGAAATCTCCGTGGCTGTAAGGGAAGATTATGATTCTTGGTAACTTAAGATTTGTCGGGACATGGAGATAGTCCTGTCGGTATCCGGAAGTCATGTGACTTTTGCTTGGGAATCGGTGCAGGTTGTCTTCCCTAACTGCAGCGCTACTGTGTGTGGCAATGCTTTCTGTTCATGGCTGGTGGACATGGCCCAAAACCCTAAACCCTAGGATGGTCCCCGTACTATCCGAGAACCACGGGGTCGGAAGTAGGAATTGGGGCCGCCGGTAAGCAAGGCGACATCCTCGTCAGCATGCAACAGCCCCGTAAGACAGGAAGTCCGAAACTCTTTCGAAATTCCCAAGCCCGTCAATTTGATAAAGGCTGCATAATATTAAGTAAAATAAGGGAAATGCACCAGGTAGGATATCTATAAAAATTATAATATTATACCAGACCATTATCTCCAGTCCGCTGTCCCCAGACCAATATCCCCAGACCCTCATCCCGACAAAAACCCTCAGCCCCACTGTAAACCCTTTGTCCCTAAACCTCAGCCCTACACGTCCCCCAACCTCCAGACCGTAAAGCGTAAGCCAAAACGATCCCGAAATCCGGGACCCCCAGACCCTAGACTCTAGACCCAAACTCCCATCAAGAAGGTTTAGGGTTTCAGAAGGCCTAATGGCATTCAACCGGTACGAGTGCGACGGAACGGCCGATACAAGTACAAACACCTCCTAGAACCTTCAACGCCCCCAATGCCCTCATAAAGCCCTATCCATCCTTACTGGAAGCCCTGGTGGAAGACTAAACCCTAAACCCTTAACCCTTCTCTGAGGTCTTCCGTCAGACGCTGGGTGCGAAGGAGAAAGGAGCGACGTACCGTGCGCCAGGCCGGGAAGCAGAAGAGACAGCAGAGAGAGAGCGAGTTTAAGAGTTTAGGGTTAAGGGCTTTGGGGTTTGGGGTTTAGGGTTGGTGTTTACAGGGTTTAGGGCATTAGACCTTCAAGGGAGACAAGGGGTTCAAGACAAACCCCAGCTCTCAGATCCCAAAACTGCTGTTGTGACTTTGACCGTTGAAAGCTAGGACGGTGATGGGGATAATGTTGTTGGTGACTTTCGGAGTTGTGGCTGCTGTCTCCAGCATCAAGAACCCTACTGGCCCTACTGCAGGCGTTAAAGCCGCAAGCTTTGGCCATCAGCTTGTGCCATGACAGGCTGCCACGATTATCGTGCGCAACGTCAAGGGCTACCTCGCGAGATTCCCGGCACAGTTCGGTGGCAGTTGACAGTGCGGGCTTTGGGTGAAGGGCTTAGGGATAGGGTTGGGGGTATCACTTCGAGCCTAACTTTCAGTTTCACACCTACAGTTCTTCAGCCCTATAGCTCACCACCGTGCGGTCCTAGTTAGTTAGATCCACCTTGCACCTGAAAATCTGGGATTCAGCCCAAAGCTCCCGTCCTGCATCTCGAACCCGAAAGCCCCAAAACAGCGTGACGCCAAAAGATCTAATTCAGCTGCCTGCTAGTTAGGATCAAGGATCTCTTATATGAAGACTCTTACGTGGGATTACCGCACCTACCTTCATCGCACCAGTGGAGCCCCTTGATTCTCTTCTTCTACGATCAAGACCCGGCTTTTCCTCTGTGACATTTGAAGAGCCCTAAGCGGCGCAGCTTCAGGAGTGCAGCCTTTTTGAAAGGCTGTTGTTGAAGGGATTGTGCTCGGTTGTACAGGGTTTGCAGAGGGTCTCTGTTTCGGATGGATTTCAAATCATGTTCAGATGTTCTTCGCAAGATGGGATGCCTTTATGTTTCAAGGAGTTGCGGGGCCCCGCGTATCTCTGACACTCTAGGGGTCAAGCGATTGGGGTTCAGGCTCCAGAAGTTTAGAGTCAGGAGAAATTCAGGCGCTGCGTGGATGTTTCTTCCCCTTAATCCTTTGTCTGTTGTTGACATGATCGTATTTCCAGATTGTCACAGGTTCTTCTGCTGTTTCATAGTTATCTCTGCCATTGGCTTAACAGCACTAGACCGGACGACTTGGAAAGAAGAGTCAAAAGTAGGGTTCTTCGCGGATAGCGGCGTTTCTTTCTAGGCACAGTAAGCCCGGAAGCTGTAGGCGGGCTGAGGTGACGTTTACAGCGCAGGGGGCCGAGGGTTGGAGTTCATGGTGTGGGCTGGCAGTTTTTGGTTCCGTTCGGTTGAGGTTTCTAGTCAGAGACATCGGCACATGTGAAGACTCGCGATTTCCGAACAGTTTCCGAGTATGGGAGCCGATGGAAGAGGTGTCAGTCGAAAGTGTCGAGAGAGCTGTACCAGTAATATAGGGGCCGTATTAAAAAGAATTGGGTTTTGGGCCCGTAATACTGTAATTCTAGAGTTATAATAAGGAACCCCCAAAATAGAATAGGTAATTATTAATTATGGCCTCTATAATCTCGCCCAGACACGCTGCAAGCTGCTGCGGAAGTTCTTGAAGCTGGACAAGTGCCCGCACAGAGACAGCTGCAGGATTAGCAAGCAGACAAAAGGTTAAAGGTTAAGTCAGGCTGCAAAGCATCGATCCATTCGCTTCTTCTGCGTCCCGTGGATCTTCAGCAGTGGCTTTGGATTATAGAAATTACTCCCGTTTGGCAACCGACAAGCGCATAAGAACACACAACTGTCTTCGGAGCTGTATACTCTACCCAGACCGCCGGGAGGATCCAAAAAGTGGAGTCCTTAATGGGGGTTCCTATGAAGTACTCTAGACCCTACCGAAAGTCTGGTAGCCACAAGCAGGATTGGTATTCTGATGCAAGCTTTGGATCGGCTCGGAGGCCCCGGGAAGTGACCGAACATCTACTAACCTTTGATATTGGAGGTGCTAAGGAGCCAGGGATGCTGATAATCCCTATTGAATAAGGAGCTAAAGAGCCAAGGGAACCCCAAAACCACTGGTTAGTCTACACAAAGCTCGGGTCCTCAGTTCCCTCCTCCTCCGCTCCGGGTCCTCCACTTTCGACAAATTCGGTCTTCAAGCCGTCGGAATTCAGGTACCGGCGAATCTTCTTCCCTGCATCCTTCACGTGGGAGGAGAGCTGCGGCTTCGGGTTTTCACCTGAAGCAGGTTAGGTAAGGTCTAGGGTTTTCAGGTTCAGGCTGGGGGAGTCTAGCTTACCCTAAGGCCCCAGAGTAGTTCCTTTTTGGTGCTCATATTTAGAATCCTATAAGGTAATCCCAAAAAAGAACTACTTTGGAGCCTATGGGTATGGGGTTCAGGGTTCGGAGCGCTGACTCGGCCGATTGCATCGGAAGACCTGGCGAGAATTAGGGGTACCTTTGTAGGGTTCCTTTGAGGGATCCTTAAAGGGATCTATAGGAGTTCCGAAAAGGGTTTAGGATTTCCTAGTAGTAGAGTAGGTAACCTTCAACCTTTTTTGGGTAGTATAGCCCCTATATAATCCCTAATTATATACCCAAAAAGGTTAACCTTCAGTTCCCCATCATCCCCGACAAGTCGGTTTCGGAGGGTCGGCGGGTTTAGGGTTTAGGGTTTAGGGTTTAGAGTTCCGGGTTCTTGTGCAGGGTGCACTGGTGAGAAGCTGCTGGGGCTTGGAGTGGGTTTCGCGAGGTATCGAGCTTCGAGCATGGTTCGATAGTCTCCGCAGGAATTATTTTGTTTTATTTTTGTTCATATAAAACCCAGGAGAATACGAACAATATGCTTTTTATTATGGTTCTAAGGGGGGTATAGGTTTTTGGAGAGTATAACAGGGATTGTGCTGTGGCTTTCAATCCGATCCACCTTGTACTAACCTCAGTGTCAATCTACAAATACACCCCAGAGCCCTACATTCAAAGGGGGAAAGGAGGGACCCTCAATGGGGACCCCTACCCTATAATGGGCTATATAATGGGTATATAATACCTGTATTAACGGTATATACCTAGGGGTCCCCATTAAGGGTCCCTCCTTTTCCCCTTTGATACATATTCTACTTTGAACGGCAACATGGGTCGGCAGAGGGTGCGTGGAGGGACGGTGATGAGGCTAATTGAGGCGCAACCCGCTTCATTTGACAGACACTCCCGCTTTGGCAGTTCCTCCCCGAACTGGTCCTGCTTCCAGTGTCTCGTGCTCCATACTTAGGGAGTCGTTTGATACATGCGCCTCGGAGCAAAAGCACTATGAAGTTGATTGAAGCGTGAAGTACTAGCAGGTTGGTAGACTCGGGAGTGGTGATGTCTTTGCATACCGCGCTGGAGGCTAAATGCTGTAAATCAACCTTGAATCCGATGTCCACTGGATCGCCAGAAGCTTGCACATCGTAGGCAGCACATGCTTCAATCAGTAAGCCTCTTTTGGGCTTCGAGCTTCTCCGTGTGGCGTGTTTGTTTTTTCAACATCTTTGCTGCGAGTTACGCCCTTGTGCGGCCGTTTCGCCTTGGCCGCTAGGCGATTGTCCTGCTCAACGTTGCCAGGGCGGCGCACCCTGGCCGAAAAAAGAAGCTGCGCGTCGCAAGCTGATGCTTAGCGCACTAGGCAGTGCCTCAGAGGCTGGGTTACCCTTTCTCTCTTAGTTTGGCACTCCCACCAAGAGATGTGTTACGTCCGATCGCTCGGTCGCAGTGTCGCATGACTTCCTGTTTCAGCCCTAGAGCCCCTAAGCCCTTAAGCCAAGACGTTGGTCTTTCCGCCCAGGTGCGACATGCCTCCACTACCCCGTGAGCATCGCTTCGAGGCTACTTCCTGGGGACTAGCTGGAGTTTCGGGGGCTTCGGTTCCTAGGGTTGAGGGGTTGCAGTAGGGTTTCAGGTAAGAGGGTGTTCGGACTCGGGAATTCAAAATCGTTGGAAAGCAGGTTGTTTTTATAATATGGGGCTTGGGCTTCATGATCAGGATTTGGGAACGGGTTCTTCGCGCCAAACGCGAGACATCACTTGATCCCATCCACTACAGCACACCAACGTCGTCCTTCTAAACTTGTGACTGAGCCCTGTAGCTTGGGGGCAATTTGCACCTAACCCTAAACCTTGACTTACCAGATACAAGCCCTAGGCCCCAAACATTAAACTCTCCGAAGTCCGCAAGTTTGAGAAGCTCTTATGTTGCACTGTGCTCCGTGTATGCCTTTCAGACCGCTGATGTCATGGCGATCCGGGCCAGAAGCTCAGAACGTACGGAAGCAAGGTTTAGGGTTGGTGTTCCAAGTGAGGGTTTGTTTTGGCACCTGCTAGGAGGGAGTACTTTAGCTCATCATGACTACTTCCTTGGGGTTGCTTCCTTAATACTTGTACAGCAAATCTTAATTTATATGTATCAGACCCATGGAACCCACACTAAGCAGCTGGAACCTTGAGATCATCCTCCTGAGATGGTGGACTCCAGCGAGATTCCTCGCCTCAAGTCGGATGTTTCGCGACTGCTGGCCTTCAGGTGGGCCATGGATGGGTTTAGGGGTTCAGCGGTTGAGGGGTTTGGGGTTTAGGGTTTGGGCTCGTTGAGGCTTTCGGGTTGCCTTTGAGCTGAGATTTGCCGTTTGGGGTTCCGGACACAGAGATCTTGTCTGCTTCGAGTTCGGGGAAAAAGTCGCGGTCTTGACGATGGTGCTTATGACGATGATGGTTATGAACACGATTTATGATCATGATGATGTTCATGAGTTCATGGCTACGATAGAAAGGCCGATAATGATAATGAACGTGTCAATGAGAAGGCAAGTCTGAAAATCCCAACCCACGAAGAGGTTCAGAGAAAGTTGAGGGTTTAGGGTTCAGGGCATGGAAAACCTCAGCGCCCCTCAGCAGGCTTGCAACCCCACCACGAGCCCCGAGAAAAGGGCCCAATCGCTAAAGTTAGGGTCTAAGGTTTGGGGTCTCCGAAAGCTCTTGACCCTCAACCCTCGTAGGCTATTAAAACAAAACCCTCAACCCCTAAACCCCTAAACCCCTAAACCCTATAAACTCTAGACTCCTAAACCCCTAAACCCCTAAACAATATTAACCCCTATTAACCCTTTAAACCCTAAACCCCTAAACCCCTAAACCCTATTAACCCCTAACCCCTAAACACCTAAACCCTATTAACCCCGAGCCCTCAAAGCCGAAGGAACTTCAGTTTGCTGCGGCCGGGACACCCAGAGTCGCAGAGCGGGTCTTCTTCACCTAAGGACTTTTGGGGCACCCCGCGCGTGTTGTTACAAGTTATTACTATGAATATATACTATCTATTAGAAGTACTACTTTATTATTATCCTGATAGTACAGCTGTCATGAATTTGTCATTACTCTCGTTGATTACAGGACTTGTAGGTGCGCAAAATCTTTGCATACTTGGGGCCGGCGACTTTGGGGTTTTGAGGATTTGGACTCTTCTTTCTAAGCTTAGGGTTCGGGATGCGGAGGTTGCTCCAACATGTTGCGGCTTTGGTGTTCGGGTTTAGGGTTAGGGGATTGGGTGCGGGATTGGGCTGAGGGCTTTGCAGCTGAGGGTTTGGGGGTTTAAGCAGGATGATGGACGTGGCTTTTTGCGGAGGGGGGTGTGGGGGGGGATGGGGGTGGGGGTGGGGATCGGTAGGTTCAGGGTTGGGTAGGGGTTTTTTCCGGTCAAAAGAGCATTATGAACGTTCCGGGTTGAAATCTAGTTCCTGCAATAACACGTCGTAATCGTCAAGGCTTGCCCAGGGTTCCACGCAACTGTCACAAACAGAATCTTCGGCTTTCGATGCGCGTGATGACTTCGCTGTCTCGCTTTGCGATGATGCCGGTAGTTCAAAACTCCCCTCGCTCTGAGGCCCAGCCACAGCGACCGCTACCCGAGCAATCTCTGGGTCTTGTGCTCAGCAATCGAGGCTCCAGGCTTAGGATGTCGGGCAAGCTCGGCAAATCGGGGTGTAGTTCTTACTCCCGGGGCGTTGTGCTTGGGTCGCCCGATTGCAGTTCAGAGGGCAGGATTCGCACTGAGGGTTCTGGATGCAGGATGCAGCGTCTTGGGTTGAAGGGGTTGGGTTCAGAGGTAACAAGTCTGCATATATACTTCGTGAAACCAGTCTGAGTTAGGACTTAGAATTCACTCCACGACGTCCCTCGAGAGGGGCTTTCTGGACTTCTGTCTTCCCCTCCAACTCCGCGCAAAATGGACACAATTCATAGCATCCCAACACTGAGCCGGACGGGTGTCGGGTTGTGGGTCGTGGCGGCAAGCTGCCTGTGATATCAGCTGGGTGTTGTTTTTGGTAAAGCCCTAAACCCTAAACCGTGGAACCGTCGGTCTTCCGAGCCTCAGAGCTTCCAGGGAACTGATCAGTAGCGCTCTCGAGCGGTTTAGGGATTTAAAGTGCTCTCGGGTTGAATGCGGGTCACCAAATCCTAAACCCTCAATCCTTCTTGAGGGTTTTGGGCCGGTGCCAGCCGAAAACCCTGAACTCCACACACCGGGTTCTCAATTTCTGCCTTGTCCCCCATCCAACACGAAGTGGAGGAGCTCTTAACCTCGGGTTTGGCGTATATCATATGGGTGGTTGTCAAAATTAGGGTCTCTTTTTGGGTCCTTATTATAATACGGCACTTAATATTTAGGGTACCCAAAAAGGGACCATATTTTGACAACCACCCATATCTCACTACGATTGTCTAGGGGCCCGTTTGATCGGACCCTGAACCTTGACTTCAAAACTCATGTTCTGCGCCAACTGATCGTAAGGACGGCCCATTTCATCGACTCGTCCCCGGTGGTGCCCCAGCGCACATTTGCAAGGCCGCGTTTCAGGGTTCCACCGCTCCGAAGTTCATGGGTAGTTATATAAGTAGGGTTATAAGTAGGGTAACTATACTTATAACTCATATTAGGGGACTTATAACCCTACTTATAACTACCCATGAACCTCCTTCGGGCTTGCATGAAAAAGAGGATTTGGATTAGCTTGGTTCAGGCATGGCAGGATGCATGCTGATTCTGGTAACATGCTCCTTTGATTGGTACCCAGTTCCATCAACAGATCCTTTCTCGACAGTCCAGATTTTTTGAAGGTCTTGGAATTTGGCTTGTGATGATTGCGGTCTCTGCCTACGCGGCAAGCACATCCATGCTCAAAAAGATGCTGGTACGCTATAGAGGCTGATTGAAATTCGTGCCAAAGTTCATATCCCAACCTAGTGTCTGTATAAAATATCCCAAACCACCGTTCTAATCTGGTGGCTCAGGCCCCTGTCATACTGTTCGAGACGTTGGTCTTGCGGTTTGGTATTGAGGAACTCTGAATGCCATGGAGGCCCCAGCATGCTTTAAGCAATCGGGTTACACAGGGTATGTTGCCACAGTGTATATTGTCTTGAATTATATAAGTAAGCCCGGAAGCCCTGAACCACCAAAACCTGGCAGAGTTTGTACCCAAACCCCCAACCCTGAACCCTAAACCCTAAGCCTGGGAGCAGCAATTCTACAGAGACCTGGAGCCTAAAAGCAACGAGCCTCGAGCTCGTATTTCACCCGGCATTTTCAGCTTTCAAGGCCCCCGAGCCAGATATTCGTGTAGGACTTAGTGCTACAACTAGGGTTTGGTTTAGTAAGGGTTTGGGCTGCAGCCTTGAAAGCCAAGCGTTTACAATCCTAGACCAGGCCTACCAGAAAGTGCGCCGGCGTGCAGCCAACGTCGACAACGTATGTCGTCAGGCATGGCATTGGGCAAAGCCCTAAATCCGGGTCGGGGTTTCGGGTCTAGGGTTCATCCAGGATTCCGAGAAGCCTCCCCGACGACCCGTAGCGACAGAGCCATTCCGATTGTGTTTGCCTCATCCCGCTTGGACCTGGACCACTCAAGAAAGCTTCAGAATCCTGCCTGGTGCCTTAACACTCAAACCAGGCGCCCGAAATACCGTACGCCAGCAATCTCTAAGCCCTATACGCCCGAAATCCTAAAACCCTCAACCCCAAACCCTTGGGGTTTAGGGTTTAGGGGTTTAGGGTTTAGATTAGGGTTTAGGGGGTTTAGGGCTTATAGGATCTCTAAGTGTGAAGGTGTTTCTGGCGTCCTGTGCGCCTGGGCCCCATCCCATCCATCGAGCACCATGTCTGGAAGGCTGCTGCCAGGGATTTCAAAGGGTTCCTAGGGTTCCTTTAAAGGGTGCTATAAGGGATCCTTAGGGTTCCTTTAAAGGGATCTATAAGGGTATCATGGGGGTTCCCTTTAAAGGGTTCCTATAAGGATTACTATAAGGGTACTATAAGGGATCTATAAGGGTACTACAAGGGGTTCTATAATGTAGGAGGCCAAAAGGGGTTGTTAGCCTATGGGGCTTTAGTAGGGATTAGGGTTCCCATAATGGGGTTCATATTAAGGAATCCCTACCCCAAGAATCTGAAACCCCCTTTTTGGCCTCCCATCAGGATTGCTGGAATAGTTCTTAGATCCCGACCTTTAAACTTTTGGGGTTCTTATGGTTTAGTAGGAATCGGAAAGTTTAGCCTTTTGTTTCTGTGGCCTATTGGGGTAGTAGGAGTTGGGTTGAGGCACTTTCGGGGTTTGGGGTTTGGAAGTGCAGGAACGGTTTTCGGTGTGATGGCTTTATCGATGGCAAGAGGTGGGGCCGAGGCGTTATGGTTGGTTCAACATGATGAAACAGTAATGATTAGCTGTTCTACTGGAGGGGCCTTCATAATTACCTATAGTAAGTATTTTTGGGGGTTCCTTGTTGTAATTATGGTACAGTGGGCCCCAAACCCTAGTCTAATTATTATGGCCCCTATATGACTCAACCCGAACCCACACCCCCAAGTCGAGGCCGCTAGAGAAGGGATTCCCGGCAGACTTCCCGATTTTTCGGGCGTTGACGGGTTTGGGCGCTGTGTTGGTTAAACATAGGGGTTTGAGGGTTTGAAGGTTTCGAGGTGTGAGTGAGGGGTTGATTGAGGATAAACTTTGAGCCCATCCTAAACCATGATGCCTGAGCCCTAAGCCCTAAACCCTAAACCCGAGTGCACCTGATTAAGGCGGGCTGGCGAGACATCAAAAGTCCGATGCACTTTAAACAAAACCCTAAACCCGACTCGAGCATAGCAGAAGAACCCTGAAGAGGCTTCAGGGTATGATCTGCCCTGACCCTTGGGCCTTAGCTTGCAGGGTTTAGGGTTTAAGGTCTAGAGTTTTTTGGGGTTTATAAGATCTAGAGCTTTTTAGGGTTTATACGGACTAGGGCTTTTATGGTCTATAGGGTCCAGAGCTTTTTATGGTTTATACGGTCTGGAGGTTTTTATGGTTTATAAGGTCTAGAACTTTTTATGGTTTATGGGGCCCAATTCGATCGCTGGAGGTCCGTTCGTCGTCAGGGACACAAAGGCGCCGGAGCCTCAGACTTACCTTTGGTTAGTAGGGAATGGTAGTAATAGTAGTTATAATATAATTGGGTGGTTGTCAAAATTAGGGTCCTTTTTTGGGTACCCTAAATACTAGGTGCCGTATTATAATAAGGACCCAAAAAGGGACCCTAATTTTGACAACCACCCAATTATACTAAAGATATAGGATTATGAAGGCCCCTATATTGTAGTACCCTTATAGATTTTCTTATAGTAACCCTTATAGACCCCTTTATAAGGCCCCTTCCATTCCCTACTAACCAAAGGTAAGCAGAAAGCGGCCATGCGGCCGAATCAGATCTAAACTTTCGGGCTTCGGGGCTTAGGGTTTAGGGCTTAGGGTTTAGGGCTTTAGGGTTTAGGGTTTAGGGTTTAGGGTTTAGGGTTTAGGGTTTTAGGGCTTTAGGGTTTTAGGGCTTTTGGTTTAGGGTTAGCGTTCTAGGGCTTTTGGATTTAGGGCTTAGGGTTTAGGGTTTTAGGGCTTTAGGGTTTTAGGGCTTTTGGTTTAGGGTTAGCGTTCTAGGGCTTTTGGATTTAGGGCTTAGGGTTTAGGGTTTTAGGGCTCTAGGGTTTTAGGGCTTTTGGTTTAGGGTTAGCGTTCTAGGGCTTTTGGATTTAGGGCTTTGGGTTTAGGGCTTTGCCAACCTTTGATATTGCAAAACCACTAGTTGGTTTGGGTTTAGGGTTTTAGGGTTTTAGGGTTTAGGGCTTAGGGTTTACGGCTTAGGGTTTTAAGGTTTAGGGTTTAGGGTTTTAGGGCTTTTGGGTTTAGGGCTTCTGCTACCTCTACTCTTATTTGAGGGTACAGGTGCAGGGTGGGTCCTGGTTCTTATCAGAGAAGCTCAAACGATACTTGCAAGAGACTGTTCGTTACTTATGGCAATATATACGGCTCGCTTATCTCTGGGGGCGACAACATACACCCATTGATTTTACTGTTTCGCAACGTGAGTCACGCAGGGATGTCACAATAAGTTGCTGGGCTTCTTGCTCTGAGCATTGCCCAATGACGAAGCCCCTCCACTTGAAGACTCAAAACCCAAAGCCCGCGACGCCGGAACCTAGCGTCTAAACCCTAAATCCAAGCCCCAGAACGTGAACCCTGAACCCCAACTACTGTACCCGAGACTCAAACCCCATGTCCTAAACCCTAGACCCATACCTCCAGTCCCAACAACCCTGAACCTAAATATCCTGGACAGTGCTTGAAATCCAAGTACCCTACATAATACTCCGAAATTGAGCTGTTAAATCCGATGACCCTGATGTACCAACCTGATGAAGAGCCCCATGGCTCTTTAGACGCCAAACAGCAGAACTCAGAATCTGCATAAGAACGATCCCAGTGGCCTCCACACGCAAGGCACGAAACAAACTATCCGCAGACCCCGGCCCTACACCCTGGCCCCGAAGCCCTCAAGACCTTTCAGCAAGGCCCGACTTTCGGGAACTCTATCGCTTCGGCACAATGCTCGGGGAGGGCGCCGTGAGCTCGGAGGGGTGTGCGGTTACAGGGCTACTGGGGTTTGAAATTTACGTTTCAGGGATTTTGGGGCTTGATATGGTTTTAGGCTTGAGGGCTTCAGGGTTTGCAGGTTTACATTTTCTTGGGGCTTTTTCAGGATTCAGGGACTGGGATTCTTCGTGGGCATATGGGTCGTGGCTGCAGGCTTAGAGCTTCAGGATCATGGTTAGGGGCAAGGATTGGGGTATTAAAGGGAGCTCCAGAAAGTTGGAATATGGTTTCAGGGTAGGATACCTTATAATTTACCATAAAGGGTTTAGGATAATCATATTCCAACTTTCTGGCTACTACTTTAGGGCTTCGGGTTCAGGATCCGACCGTGTGACTTCTCGCCCCATCGGCTCGAACCCTGAACCCGAAACCTAGGGTTTAGGGTTTAGGGTTTAGGGTTTAGGGTTCCTGGAAGCCTCATCCCTGAAGCAAACCAGGTCGCCCTGAAACTTAAGCCTTGAATTCTAAACCCGAAGCCTCGAAACCCAAGAGAGGAGCCTTCACAGTTGTGAAATAGGGTTTGGGGTTATTTTTTTTTAGGAAAAGGAAGATTTATAGGCTGCTATATTCAACACCCCAGCCCTGAACCCCAGCAAAGCCGCAGCAGGAGATTGCATGACACCCGTTTAATGCGCCGCTTTGCCTGAATTCTGATGATCAGATGCCCATGACCAGTGCATACCAGTGCCACTGAAGGAAGGGGGGCGACCTAGTAACCGGAGGTCGTCGACAATTGAGTAACCCTGAGCCCGAGACCCTGAAACCCTTGAGCCCAAAACCCAAACACCTAAGCAATATTGTCCACAGATCAGGATTTTGTATGTTTTCTTCAACCAGGGACAGTCGGAGCATGTGGTCCACGCCACTGTCTATTCAGTGAAGGTTTGGGGTTTAGGGTTTAGGGTCTGGGGCTCAATGTTTCTGCCGCAACGAGTGGTAGCCACGGTAACAGGGACAAGAGGACTTGCCCAAGCCCCGTTGGAACCATAGACACAACTGCAACTGAGCCACCAGTACCCCAAACCCTTAACTTCAACCCTACGCTAAACCCTATACACTCTAACACCCGGTACGCAAGGACTTTGGGATCGTGTACACGTGCGATGTGCGCCCGGGTCCTTTGTGGGACGAGGAATCGCTGGCATAATTTTGGCCCATCTCAAAAGGGGTCGTGCAAAAACCAGTTTCGGGATCTAACCCGAAGCCTTGAACCCAAACCCTTAGCCCTGTGACCGTTGCGAGGAGCTCATGCGTGAGGCTGAGTCCAGACATTCCTCTGTGGAGGCCGGGAGGTTGTGTGCTTCAGGTTTTTGTCCCAAGCGTCTAGGTTCCAAAGCCATGTGAGTGGTTGTCAAAATTATGGTCCCTTTTTGGGTCCCTGATATAATATAAGGTACCCAAAAAGGGACCATAATTTTGACAACCACCCATGTGATGAACAAAACCTCTAGGCAGGGATTGCAGACCATTCCTCTTGTCTTCAGGAATGAGAAATGACGCTCTGAGCGCTCGCTGTCTTCAAAGTAGCGCCCTGAAACCTTAAAAAATCGCGCACACGGCTGATGCAGGAGGATTTTACGAAGCTGGGGTTGCAGGGGGCTATTAATATAGAAGCTTGAATAATTACCAATACTATTTGTCAGGGGTCGTTAATTTTCTCATAGTGTAGTAGTAAAAATTCTACTTATTAATTACGGAAAGAATGTATTACCCCAAAGCCAAGCTTGCAAGCTTGGGTGCTCCTACAGAAAATTCCAGTTAGAAGCCTTATAAAGCCAGAAGGAATGGCTTTCACGTGGGTCAATGTCACTGGTATCGACATATCCAGTAGACTGTTCAGGCTTAGCCGCTGCAATGTGGACCGTCTTAGGACAGACGTAAACCGTAAACCTGAAAGCCCATGCATGCCAATCTGTGCCCATCTCTGCGGCCTCCAGACAACCAAACCTCTTAAGCAGGCAATATACCTCAACTTCTAGAGGCACCCTCAATGTGACTTATGGTGTAGTCCCTCGTAAATAAATACAGACAAGCACCCATGTGCCCGAGGAGGACCCGGACGACACGAGTGTCTTAGAGGAGCATGAAGATCGGATCCCAGCGATCACTGCAATCTCCAATCTTCTTTGCTGCTTTGGGGGCTAGGGTTTAGGGGAAGGGCTTCAGCATTTTCGCATGGCGGTCTAAGGATTGCATATGCACATGCATATGCACATGCATATGCATGCATGTATGCATGTGTGTATGCACGCATGCCCGTATGCAATGAAGTGTGTAGGCACGTACGTGTGTATGTATATGTATGTGGCATGGGGTTTACGTATACGGAGTTGTCTATAGACGGGTATGCATGTTTCTCCTATAGTGTTGTACAGAAGCAGCACGCAAAGACACATCGCTGTATATATCATGTGTATATACATGTATGTTTTTGTATGCATATGGTTTTGTACATACTTGGGCTTTATAGCTTAAACATCTAGGACTCACATTTTGGAATTGTAGTGACATTTATGTTTATGTAAACACACACACAGAGACGCAGACAAACCATAACTGTACAAAACGTCGTTTCTAGACACATGAGTGCGTATGTATACGTACAAAGTCATACTTCTATACGTACATACATACATATATATATATGCACATGTACATACATACGTATGTGTGTTATATATGTATATGTGTGCATATATTATATACAAACTTGGAATTACGTGCTGTAGAGCTATGCAGGCCTCATGTAGCATCCTCGTAAGTAGCACATGCCCAGGGACATCGGAATCTGGCCCGCTTGCTGGCTGAACGGAGGCACACAGTCATGGTCATGATGATCATGACTGCCCTTGTATCGGTAATGATGAGTGCACGATTGCTGTTGTTGCTTATGGCGACTGCTGATACCATGCCTAGCGGCACCCTGCACTGCAGACCCGAAAGGGTTACCTAGACCTATACTTCTCGGTTTCAGTACTACAATGTCCTTGTGGTTCAGGTGGGGTTTAATGCTCATATTTGGATGTTCCTGCATCCACCGAGTCCAATGTGAACGCAGATGAAACCATGATGCCGTCTGTCTACCGGCCGAACTGCAACCCCAATCCAAGCAAATGCCACTATGTCCTTGCAACACTGAATGTTAGTATAGCATGCCCCTCAATCCTTTTCTAATCATTGCGGCCCTTATATTGCTCGTGCCGTAGGACAAGTCAAGTGGAATGAGAGGACTATTTGGCTTCTGTCAGGGTTACTTTAAGTGCACTTCAGGGCTTTGGGGTTTCGATTGATCCGAAACTCCGATGCCGCAAATGCCGGGATGGGCAATCGTGACGATCACAACTTGTCAGGCATATTCTGCAGAAGGAGATGGACCAACGCCACCAGCTCTGCTGTCATTGCAGTCTGCAATCTTTCAGGGCGCCACAAGTCAAGGTCTGGCAGAGGCTGGTGTTGTAGTACCAACCAGCGAAGTTCATCAACATACGGTTTGTAATCGAGTGTAAATATGTACATGGTTTGCTGCTGTTCCATATTGCTGGACGTTTGTACTGCTGAGCTAGTTTTATCGTCACAGTTGTCGCACTTATCTATGTTGGAGCTCTGGAGATAGCCACAGTTTCCATGTCTCACCCCAAACCGTGGGGCACAGGCTTGGGTTCAGGGTATGAAGGCAGCACTAGGGCTACTAGGGATTTACATTGCGTTTAGGGTTCAGTGTTGAGGGGATATCCCTATGTGCCTATCATCAAATCGTAAATTTAAGCCTACTGTTTGGTCTAGACGGTTACTAGCGGGTGCTGCCTACACCCGAATCTGGTGTTCACGAACCTGGTCCTTCTTCCCTTAAGCCTGCAGTCTTAACTCGAAAACGGGGTTTACGGACTTCCCCATAGAATCTTGAAAGACTTCGTAGGCGATTCTTGAAGGACCGAAGGACCCACTTGCCCAACATGGAAAACGCATTAGGCCGTGAGCGGCAGATGCATCTCGTGGATCAGCCCACTGTGGGCCTGGCTTTATGAACGCTTCCGAAACTTCTTACGCGTACTTAGATTTTTTTGGTTATTATAACCCCTAAGAAACAGCTAAAATTACAATTTTTGCTAGGGTTCTAAGTTCAGTATAGACTTGGGGAAGGAGGATGTCAGTGTCAATTGTGAAGGCTTTAGCTTCAAGAGTTTTCGGGGTATGGTGTTCGTCACTGGGGGTTGGGGTTTTGGCTATGAGGCTTCAGGACCTGGTTTGGCAGGAAGCGTTTCAGGTCCAGGGGCACCTCAAGGGAAGCAGACGGACCACCTACGCCTGAGGCTAGGGCTTAGGGCTGAGGGTTTACGCCCAACACGTAGGCGCCGAGACCCTTAGCACACCGGAAACCCTTACAGCCCGAAGCGGCAGTAGCCGCTAAAGCGGTCAACCGCTAAGCCTCAAGCTCTGAAACCCTCAAGCTCTAAAATGTACATTAAAGCCCTACATCAAAACCCAAGCCCTACTACCCGAAAGCCCTACAGCGAAGGCCGGAAACCCGCACAACCGACGCCCTTAATTAAGATCCCTTGAAGGAGTCCTCCATTCCACCCGATTTTTAAATTCCCGGAACAACCAATGCCAGAAGCTGGACGTGCCAACGGGTGGCCTGGTGGTGAAACTGGTGGAGCTCGTGGGCCCAGTTTTTCACACAGCAGAGCAGTTTTGGATGGTTTCTCATTCGGTTTTCGAGTGCAGTTCTAGTTTAAAGGGTGTTACTACGCTTTGGGGGTTACATGGGCCCTAAGCCCTAAACCCCTAGACACTAAAGCCTCAAAACATTAGGACAGCCAGAGTTAGTACAATGTAGGGGCCTTGATAATTTGAATAGGGCTTTCGGGGATGTGATATCATAATGGTAATAAGGAGCCCCAAAATCCTATTCTATTTCCTAAGGCCCCTACATATAGTACCCTAATAGTAGCCCTTATTATGATAGAACCCCTTTAAAGGAGCCTTATTCTAATTCCTAAGGCCCTACATTATGCGCCTCATTTAGTCTTTTCGCCTTGAGGAGTCATGAGGGTACAGGGTTCGGATCGACCCTCGCACCGGAGCAGACTGAGAATCTACAATGTACAAGTCTTCCCTAGGAGTTTGGGTTTAAGGCTTAGGCTTTAGGGTTTGGGGTTAGTTTAGCGTTTAGGTTTTAGGCTTTAGGGTTTAGGTTTTAGGCTTTAGGGTTTAGGGTTAGTTTAGGGTTTAATTTAGGGTTCAGGGTTTAGGGCTTCTGGTTCAGCTTTTTGGCTTTGGGGTTCACGGGACATTTGGGTCCAGTGGAGGGGGTCCTAAAGAGCACTTCCACAAATGAGAGGTCTCAGGCCCCCGAAGCCCTGCTCACTGTAGTGAGATTTAAGGAATATAATTCAGATATATTGGAGTCTCTGGGTATCCTGAGACCGAAAAGCAACACTGGAGCCCGGACCCCACTCCGTTACGACACGTATGAAGCTTTCTCACAGACTAGGGCTCTCCTGCTAGCAGTTCTACCATCACACCCCCTCAAAAACCAAACTGGTCCAGTTATTCAGGCCCCTCTATTCTGTACACCCCTGCATCATTTTTGCATTCTCTTTCTGCAGTCATCGGTCCAGCTGGTGGGGCAGCGGGGGAACTCAGGGGACGAGGTATCGGATCGAACGCACGGATTTCTGCAAAGGGCTTGAGGAAATATGTGTTGCCTCAGGACTCTTTTTTTTTTTTGCAATCTGCAGCTTTGTAACATGAGTTTGAAGAAGCCCAAGAGAGTGTTCGAACCGTTTGTGATCCTCGGTATGATAAGGCCTGTAGAGGCTTCGTGGCCCTAGGAAGTTGAGCGTGTTGCTTTGAGTTGAGGCCGGCGGGATCTGTCTTCACCCGGGTTCTTAGCTCTAAGCTCTAAACTCCTCGAGGATTCCAATCCCCAAAACCGCTGAACGCTAAACTATCACCCTAAGCTTGAAGCCTCCTACTTGGAGGTTCATGGATAGTTATAAGTAGGGTTATAAGTCCTCTAATATGAGTTATAAGTATATCGTTACCCTACTTATAACCCTACTCATAACTACCCATGAACCTCCCGAACAGATGGCCACAACGGGCTTTGAGGTTATTGAATTTGAGGATACAGACTTCTGTGCTTCGGGCGTCAGAGAGCTTTAAAGGGCGTTTGGGGTTGCAGTCTACAATAGTATAAGCGAATTTCCGGGTCCCTTACTCCCTGAACCTGCCAGACCTCCCTAGCTAAATGGGAGTTTCCGAAGATAGGGGACCCTGATCTAGTACCCCAAATAGTCTAGGATCCTCATCATAAGGACTCCCAAAATCAGGTGTATACCCCCTATTGTTCGGAAATTCCCATATACCAAAACCCATGCTTGGGACCTGGGCAGGGTTTCGTAGGACGCCCGAGATGGAGCCTGAAGGTTGGTAGAAGTTTCGAGCATGTCGTGGCTATTTTTTCTTGCTGTTTTTGTTTTTTGGTTCTTGCTGTTTGGTATAACTATAATGTAGTTAGGCTTATCACATCTATCACTAAGAAATATGACCCTAAACCCTCAACCCCAAGCCGTCCGCTGCTCAAACGATCGACCAAACACCGTTGGCGCCTTTTACAAAATAAAGGGAACTCCAGAAAGTTGGAAGATGGTTTCAGGGTACAATACCTTATAATTTACCATAAAGGGTATAGGAGAATCATATTCCAACTTTCTGGCTACTACTTTAGGGGGACCCCAATATAGTACCCCAGATAGTAGGATCCTTATTCTAAGGAACCCAAAATAATGCACCCCTAATTTTCCGACTTTATTGGGCCTCGGGTTGCTTACGACCGAAACGGAGCCTGGAAATGGACAACTAAATGTTTGCGCTTTAGGGCTTAGGGCTTAGGATTACTTAAATTAGGGTTTAGGGCTTAGGATTACTTAAATTACGGATTAGGGTTTAGGATTAGTCAAACACACTGAATCTTCAAATCTGAGGCAGATGAAACTTTGCCCTGAGCACCAGGCCCCCAACTGAATCCTACCTGTCCAAGGCCTAGCGGACTAACCCTAAACCCTAAACCCTAAAACCCTAAACCCTAAACCCTAAAACCCTAAACCCTAAGCTGAATCCTACCTGTCTAAGGCCTAGCGGACTTTTGTCTGCACTCCTCGCAGCAAGGGAAGTCCTGGCTGCTGCTGTCCAAGGACTGGCATGCAACTCATGCAATAGGGGAGTGTCCGACAATTCGGGGTATCTTATTTTGTGGTCCTTATAATAAGGATCCTACTATTTAGGGTAGTATATTGGGGTCCCCTGTTTTCGGAAACTCCCATATTCTGCCAATATGCGGTGTCGGATAGCCATCACAGATGTGCTGATTAGCCTGAGTCTTATTGACTCGAAGCGCTTCAACTTGCTGTGATCACATCGACGACCTAGTGCTGCTGCAAGCACGACGACGACGACCATCAGCACTACGAAGCACCACTCCCACTGCAACCCCAACTGATACTCTAAGCCCTAAACCCTAAACCCCGAAACCCTAACCCCCTAACCCCTAAACCGTCACCTGCCACTACTACCACCACCTTTGCTGCAAAGCCACTGCGGTAGGTGCTGCTAGATCTGCTGCAGCTGCTGCTGACTAGTACTACTAGTACTACTAGTACTACTAGTACTACTACTACTACTACTACTACTACTACTACTACTACTACTACTACTACTAGTACTACTACTACTACTACTACTACTACTACTACTACTACTACTACTACTACTACTACTACTACTACTACTACTACTACTACTACTACTACTACTACTTGGAGGTTCATGGGTAGTTATGAGTAGGGTTATAAGCAGGGTAACTATATACTTATAACTCATATTAGGGGACTTATAACCCTACTTATAACTACCCATGAACCTCCAAGTAGTACTTCCAACTAACATTCCGCCTTCCCCTGGTGATACTTACTCCTACTCCTTCACCTCCCACCAATCTCTGTGAGCTCGACCAACGTGTACATGAACGTACACGAATGCATACGTACTCGTAGTGAACAAATACAACATTTAGCGAGGGATATGGGCACACCAAGAAAGGAGAGAGATTTTTTGCAGAAATACACACAGAAAAGGAGCAGATAGATAGATCGTTCGATCGATCGACCGGTAGATCGATAGACGACAGACCGATAGATAGGTCAGTGGAGAGATAGGTAGATAGATAGATCGACAGACCGATAGGTCTATAGACAGATAGATAGATGGACAGATAGACAGATAGAACGATAGGTAGGGCAGAGAGATAGAGAGAGAGAGAGAGAGAGAGAGAGAGAGAGAGAGAGAGAGAGAGAGAGAGAGAGAGAGAGAGAGAGAGAGAGAGAGAGAGAGAGAGAGAGATAGAGCGAAAAGGACAGAGAG
Source organism: Symbiodinium sp. CCMP2592 (assembly GCA_905221615.1). Classification (NCBI taxonomy): domain Eukaryota; class Dinophyceae; order Suessiales; family Symbiodiniaceae; genus Symbiodinium; species Symbiodinium sp. CCMP2592. The sequence continues at coordinate 1,187,222 of CAJNDT010005445.1, read as the reverse complement.
AGCGGGAGAAAGATAGAGAGATAGAGAGAGAGAGAGAGAGAGAGAGAGATAGAGAGAGAGAGAGAGAGATAGAGCGAAAAGGACAGAGAGAGCGGGAGAAAGATAGAGAGATAGATAGATAGAGAGAGAGAGAGAGAGAGAGAGAGAGAGAGAGAGAGAGAGAGAAGAGAGAGAGAGAGAGAGAGAGAGAGAGAGAGACAGAGAGAGAGAGAGAGAGAGAGGGGGAGAAAGACAGAGAGAGAGGGAGAAAGACAGAGAGAGAGGGAGAAAGACAGAGAGAGAGAGAGAGAGAGAGAGCGCGAGAGAGAGAGAGAGAGAGAGAGAGAGAGACAGAGACAGAGACAGAGCCACGGATCCACAGATCCACATATCCACAGAGCCACAGAGCCACAGAGACAGAGAGATGCTGATGGAGATAGACACAGAGACAGGGACATGGATCGAGACAGAGATACTGTTGATGCTATAAATCCTGCATTACCTTAAGGACCCTAAACTATGGGAATTATTGTATATTCCTTATTATGGGTAATGCAGGATTTATATCATCAACCGTAGGAGGTATGATGGATGCATGTGGCTGTGCGCTGTGTGTTCTCCACCTATTGCAGGCCCTCAAGCCTCTCGCCGGCCTGACCCGAAGCCTCGATCCTGCAGCCTAAACTAAGCTTTGATATTGGAGGAGCTAAGGAGCCAGGGATAAGGAGCTAAAGAGCCAAGGGAACCCCAAAACCACTGGTTAGTAAACCCTCATGCAAGGGTGAAAGAGCGCCAGGGATGATCAGACGTAGGGACCATTGGGTTGCAAACCTGGTGGTTTTCACGACTCGAGCTTTTAGGGGCACAGCGCAACCCGCTGTTGAAGATGAACTGGTCTTGCGTACACCGCCTCGTTTCGTCCAGAGAAGAATCTAGAGCTTGGAGCTCAGGTTAGATTCAGGGTCTTTTCGAGGTTTGGAGTGGGGGAGTTAGGGATTGCGGGTTTGAAGGTTTAGGGTTTAAAGGTTTAGAGTTTCCAAGACAGCATTTCAGGAGGTGAAGAAGCTGTCGCAGCTCTCGCATCCCAACCTCGTGCCGACCTTGGATGATAACTCCTAGGGCTTCGGAGCTTCTTCCGAACACCGCAGAAGCAAGAATCCGCGGGTTGTGGAGCTCCGTTCTAGATTCTAGAGCCTATCAAGGCCCGTACATCCTAAACCCTTTAAGCCGTGAACTTCAGCATGCTGGCGAAGCCCGAGATCAAGACGCACAACCTCTTCGTGGACGATTACTTCGTCTACTTTGTGATCTCCAGGCCTGCAAAGCCTCTTCGCCTAGCTCTTCAGAAGGAGTCTCAACCCCAAAGCTAGACCCCAACACAAAACTGCCCACTCCAGGCGAGATTTCAGGGGTCTGTGTTTAGAGCAACCCCTAAACCCTAAATCCTGAGGATTCAAAAGAAAACCCAAAGTCCAAACCCCAAACCCCAAGACGGCCTCCTGGTAGTCCCCAACCCGCTTCTCGAAGAAGTTCGTCTTGCCTTCGGGTCTAGCCTCGGTTCAGGGAATTAAAGGATTTTTTTTGGGGTTGTAGGGTTTACATAGGATTCCCTTAAGGGTGTTAAAAGGGGAGCTAGAAACAGGCCCCTAAACCCTAAACTGTAAGGGTGTTATAAGGGAGCTATAGGCATCTGCAGTTCGGATGCGAAAGAGGAGGGACTAAGTCTTGATCATCTTTTTAATCTTGGGGCTTTGGGTTTAGGAATACTATAGGGGCCTAAAAGATTACCAATACTACTCCGGGGGTTCCTTGTTATGATTATAGTATAATGGGCCCCAAGACCCCATCGTTACAATTAAAGCCCCTATAGTATGGTTTTTGCCTGTCTTACAAGGTGCTAAACTCCTGAACTTTTGAAGCCCCGAGCCCCTCAGCCGTAGCCTGCCACATGCTACACAAATCAGGAGTTCGGTAAGGAAATCACAATGAGGAGTAGTGTAGGGTTCAGGCAAATCCCAAATTGTCAGAGTGAAGGGGCATTTCTATGTTTGGTTCTGGGCCTGTTTAGACTTAAGGGTCAAGGGTCTGGGGTTCAGGACTTAGGGTTTGTAGGGTGCAGCTAGGTTCTAAACTTTAGACTGCAGCGGATGTCGCCGAACAGCAGAATAGCACTGGGCCCTCAATGAAGTGTTTGCAATCAAAATGAGCAATGTCACTCGCTTGCAGTTGCTTTACATAACCCGTAGGTGACAGTGATGTGTGGATCTTAATAATTTTTCCGAATCCACAGAATCCAGTGCCGGACTCAGCAGAGCAACCCTATGACCCGGTTTTTTCGATATTCCCACCAGATTTCAATAGAGGCTCTAGCTGCACAGCTTGCCTACCGTAGATGCCGCGACCCCTACCTTGCCAAGCTCATGGCATCTGTGTAGGACATGCTTCATACCTGCCTCCGGCAGTAAAAGGCCATCTGCCCCACTGTCCTGCAGTGTGTGGTGGCGTTCTTCTCCGATGTACCGCCTTTCACTTCACCCATCCGACGGAGTCGGTGTGGGATACTGTAGGAACCTGATTAAGACACCCTGGCCCTTTAACCCCAATATCTCAGGATCCATGTAGGTGGTTGTCAAAATGATGGCCCCTTTTTGGGTACCCTAAATATTAGGTGCCGTATCATACTAAGGACCCAAAAAGGGACCATGATTTTGACAACCACCCATGTTAAGAACCTCAAGAAGGACCTAAGGTTTCTTAAGCTGGTTTCTACATTACAAACTGGGACACAGTTCTCAAAGACCGTCGGTTTACACATGTCATGCGTTGGGTCAAGAGCGTCCTGCCACACACGATCAAGCTTAACAGCCTTAGACACACTTGACCCTCGGAAACCTATCGAGCGCTACGGCGACCCGGACCCGAACTAATAAATGAGGCAGGACGCTATCTTTCAACACAATTCTGCCAGGTTTCCCTGCAGCTTACGAGATGGGATCTTGAACGCTTGCCGGTCGGCGCCCAGGATTTCAGGGGCTGTCGGGGGGCGTTTCTGAGGGGGGATTCAGATGAAGGAGTGTTAAATATCGGGTCCTTAAGGATGAGAATAAAATAAAAGTCTTATGGACAAGGAGACGATGGTGGTTTTTTCATAGGGACCTTAGGTGGGTTGGGGGAGGGGTGTTGGGGGACTATATTAAGATCCCCTACCCCCTCCCTAAAACCTCTCTTTCTTAGCTCAGAGTTTCGGGTCTGGTCGTTGAGTAAGGTCTGGGGTGGAGAGGCTTTAGGTGTGAGGTTTAAGGCCTAGTTTTGCAGAGCAAGTCTTTCAAAGAGTCCTTCGAGAACTTGCGGCTCCAACTCAAACCTTCAAATCGAAAAGAGCTACGTGAGTCTAGAGTCTAGGGTTTACGGATTCAGGGCTGATATTTCAATGTAGGGCTTTGTTTTGTTCCACAAGTTTTTCAATGTTCGCAGGGGGAGGGTGCGGACTTGTCTCCCGACAGCCAAACCTTCAACCTTCGCAAGGTTTTGTGCTTTTGACAGGGAGTGTCGTAAAATATAGAAGCTGTTTCATGCTAATGATAGTAGTAGGCCTCGCAGCCCTCAACGGCACTCCCCCAGCCTTACGCAGAACTCAGTTGCAAGTACCCACCCGGAGAAACTGCTGAGCGCTTGGCAGAAAAAACTTTCCCGCACTCTAATACCTATACCGAAACCGCAAGCCCCCAAACCTCATCAGCAATGCGAAGAGTATCAATGTCGAGGTTCTCTCGACGCGGCCTCCCACTCCCCATTGCTGCGGATGTAGCCGCCGCTAGCCCAGACGCGGTATCTTTTTCCCAACAGCGTTGTTTCCCTTGTCAGCCCCACCCTGGAAACCCTCAAGACTCAAAACCCTTCATGCCCTAAACAGCCTCAGCCTTGAATCAGTCAGAAACTTAAGCCGAATCTCTCAACAAAGCCTAAACCCTAAACCCCTAAACCCTAAACCCCGAAACCGTTCAGCTTTAAAAAAACCCGAAACCCTATAAACCCTAAACCTTAGACCCTCGATCATAAGCTACCAAGTATCATGTTTACGGAAGATATCAGGGTAGATCTCGGAGTAGGTCCAAACCCAACCCCAAACATAAGCTTGAGCGTGAAAAGCCATAATGTAGGGGCCCCAAAGTAGTTCCTTTTTTGGTAGTATATTGAAGTCCCTAACCAAAAAAGAGGACACACCCAAAAAGGAACTACTTTGGGGCTCCTGGGTAATGTAGGGGCTTAAATACTTACTTTTTATAGCTATAGTAATATTGTCCCAAAACCCTATTCTAAGTGTGAAGGCCCTTACAGTAGAACCTAGCATCCTCCCGAAGCAACATGGAAACACAGCTCTAAACCCCTCAAACCCAAGATGCTCCAACAGAAACCACAGCCATTCGAAAACACACAGCCATCCCATTGCACACAAACCCCCTTTACAAAACCTTATATCAAGGTTAAAGGTATAGAGTTTATAGGGTTTAGCAGCGGTGCAGGATTTAGGGTGTGCCTGCTCAGGGACAGCTTCTCGCCCCTTTGGCCTATCTCCACGCACGCCGCCTGGGTCTTAGACAACCCGAATGACCATCTCGGGATATACGATTCAGGGCTGCTGCCGCCCCCTCCTCCTCCTCCTCCTCCCGCCCTGCCCCATGGCATCTTGCCTGTCAAGTGTGTGGTCTTCTTGTTGTTTGGCCTTGTCGCCTCCCTCGCCCCCCTCCTCCGCTGGTCTTCTTGGTTGACACCGCCTCGCCTGTGGTGTGGTGCTTGCAGTCTTGCTTGGGTTGTTGATCTCTGCTCTCCCCCATCCTCCATGCTACGAATTGCTGCTGAACTGTTAGCAGACTAGAGTAGGGGGGACAGTGTGTTCGACAGAGATAGGGTTGCAGCCGTCTGTTAGTAGTAGTTTCATCGTTATGGTGCTCGTTACGTCGCCTTGTCCCCTTGCAAATAAATGGTGCCCCCGTCCCTGCTCTGATGCATGTCTCCCCTCTGCGCAGCACTGGCTGCCCTCGGCGGATCATTGCATCGACACCCGTCGACTCCGTCGTCCTCCCTCCCTATGTTTGTTCCTGCTCGCGGCGGCGATTCTCTTCCGAAAACGTTGACTACTTGGAGGTTCATGGGTAGTTATAAGTAGGGGTATAAGTCCCCTAATATGAGTTATAAGTATAGTTACCCTACTTATAACCCTACTTATAACTACCCATGAACCTCCAAGTAGCTTCACTCCGACGCCCCAAGTGCTAGCCTCATGGCACGACCTGCCGCAGTCAGGCTCCTTTGAAGCTCCAGAAGACCCCGATTGATGCTGACAAGACCTCCTAGAATACCTCCGTTTTCCGAAGTCCTCGCCTAAATCTTACGGAACCACCCTAAACCCTAATCCCTAAACCCTGAAGCGCTGGACCCTGAAGCCCTAAAGCCTTCTACGAACCCCCAAAATTTCCCCATAGCCCCAAAGCCCCAAAGCGAAAGCCATGCAGGTGTTGTGCACCGCGGCATCACTCCCGACAACCTTGTCGTCTCCTCCCTCGACATCCTTCGAGAGCGGTTTACGCCAGGGCCTTAACTTGCGATTTGGGAGTTTCCGAAAACTGGGGTACCATATTTTGGGGTCCTTATTATAAGGATCTTACTATTTCGGGTACAATATTAGGGTCCCCTATTTTCGGAAACTCCCATTTAGGGATTAAGGGGTGTAGGGGAGCCAGGCCTTGGATCAGTTTTAGACTGCCGGGTTGAGGGTTCAAGAGTTTGTGTATCTATGGTAAGTAGGGTTTTGCTGGCTTTGCAGAGGCTCGGGGTTGAGGGCTCCGAAACCTGACTTAAAACGGTATCAGACCCAAAAACCCTTCTACTTCTACAACCCCTCTAGCCTTTATCATGATTTCTAGAACCCATTATAAGAGCCCTTTGAAACTAGCCTTTATCAGGGTTCTAACCCTTTGAACCAGCCACAAAAAAGACGCCGATCTCTAGCCTCTACGCGAAGCCTCAGGCTGGTCATCGCCGACCTTTACTCGACTGCTCGGTGCATCGAGGCATCCCTACAGTTGCTGATATTAATGGGTGGTTGTCAAAATTAGGGTCCCTGTTTGGAGTCTTATTATAATGCGGCACCTTATATTGTACCCAAAAAGGGGCATAATTTTGACAACCACCCACATCCTGCATTACCTTAAGGATCCTAAACTGTGGGCATTATGGTATATTCCTTATTAGGGGTAATGCAGGATTTATATCATCAACCGTATGAAAGACTTCGGGCTTCGGAGATTCGAAGCATGGAGGTTTGGGGCTTAGGGCTTGGGGCTTTCCGGGCCGTGAGAATCAGGAATAGGAGACGCAGAGGGATTGAAGGCAGACTGTGGTGCCCTGTGGGGCGCCTCCCCAAACTCACGCATTAGATTGAGTCGGGTACTGGACGAGAAATCTGGCAGAAGAAGCAACGATGTATTATACATCCTCCGCGCCAGTATGTACAGTGGTTGCAAGGGCCTGCCGCTTTATCTTCGATTCTTGTAGCAAACCGCAGCTCGTGTCGATGCGAATGTCGAAAGGCGAAGGCATGCTTCATGCAGAACTGCAGCAGGACTATCGTCGTGCATTCCTTGAGGTTCCGTTTCCCCATGCGGCCATGTATCCCGGAACTGGGGCTCTAGCAATGCGCCTACATGCTCAGCGGATCTACGCGTGCTCGATCCAGAACCCTCAGACTACTACTAGTCACTAGTCGCTAGGACCCTCATGTTAAGGTGTAGGTGCTGCAACAGGGGAAGGAAAAGGCTTTTGGCGTTGGGACGGTGAATCTGTAACATGGGCTAGGGTTTTGTAGGGTATGCAGCAGTTTTAGGCTGCGTCGGGCTGCTCTGCATGACAATGTACTCAGGGGCTGTTGGTGTCAGCGCTCCAATGCATAGAAACAGCACCTGCTGGTGAACCTAAACCGTGAACCCTTCAAAACTCTCTAGCAAAGTAGCCTTACGCTCTGAGCTTTAGACCCTGTATGGCCTTGGTTTAAAACCGATACTTACCTTAAACCCTGCACCCATGGCCCCTAAACCCTAAACCGTGAACTCTAAACCCTAAACCCTAAACCCTGAACCCTAAAACCTAAACCCTAAACCCTGAACCCTAAAACCTAAACCCTAAACCCTGAACCCCTAAACCCATGGCCAGGATGGTGCGTGTCTGTCGGAGGTTATCGGGTCTCCTGAGACTCTCGGTCTGAAAAGCTCCTGGTGACTACGTAAAGCTTTGTTGCGTAGCTTCTTCGCCTTGGTGTGAAATTATGGCCTTATAGTTTGGGTACGGCCCCCACTCAGTAATAGTTGTAAAATATGCAAAATATAGATATATTAGGACCGTAATAGTAGTCCTATTATGGACTCTTGCGGTATGGGGGCAGTTTCGCACTTATAGTTCTGTTGCTTTGGGGTTCGGATGGCAGTGTTTTCGGCGGTTTTTCAGGTTGTGGCATTTTGCGTTTGGGTCGTTGGGATTTTGGTTATGTGTTCACTGCTTGTGGCCTGGGGCTTTTTTTCATCAGGCCGCCGTGGTCGAGCAGTTCAAGTATTACGAAGGTTAGACGAACGGGAAAAGGTGAGTAATATAGGGTTTGGACAATTTGTCATCCTACCCCCTTATAGTCAAAGTCATCATAACACTAGACCGTAATCGTTGAGACTTCTAATGTACATATTGTGGCATTGTGGCAAGTAAGATGCAACAGCTGTACATACTGTGGCATTGTGGCAAGGGACAGCTTCGTGTACGCGGGATGTCTACACTCCTTTCGGCGTCCATTTTCGTTAAGCATCAATCTTGCGTACAGTTCATAAATCTGCTCCTCCACAGAACATTACAAGTTCCAGCTCCACGGATCTTCCCAACACACACTGTGCCTGTATGCACTCAGAATCCTACGCCTCAACCCCAACCCCCACCCTAAAATCCACATCTCCACAGCCCCGGAGCCACGTGCCGTGAGCGCCCAAAACCCGAGAATCTCAGCACCCAACAACCTCACATACCTGCACCCTCCGGCTTCCAACCCTAAACCTTCCAGTTGGTTCAAACTCTCGGGACTTCAGAAAGTTTCGGGGTTCAACTTTTGAGTCTAAAGTTCAAGAACTCCTGCAGTAAAGGCATGGTGGAAGCTGAACCATTGAACGACTACGTTCTTAGCATGAAGAGCCAAGAACACGGGCTTAACTCTTGGCATTCCGGCCTCGGGGCTCTAAACCCTAACCTGGGTTGTCCTTTGGGATCTTTTTTAATTTCCCCTATTATTTTGTAGAGAACCATAATAGTAAATAATTTTCAAAGGGCTTAAAGGACAACTCAGTAACCCTAAGCCACAACTAACCCTAAACTAGGTAGGGCTTTGGGGCATTTTATATTTTCCATTATTGGGTATAAGAGGATCTTATTTACTAATATTTTTCAAAGGCTTTAAAAGCTCCACCTAGTAAACCACTGTCCTTTGGGATCTTTTTTAATTTCCCCTATTATTTTGTAGAGAACCATAATAGTAAATAATTCAGTAACCCTAAGCCACAACGAGCTTGAGGTACTGGGCACCGGAGCTGGCGGCAGGGGGGCTCAGTGCAGCAGAAGTGGGTTTGTTCCAAAGTAAGCCTCGGGGGTTTGGTTTAGGGGTTTACGTGCATCTGGATTCGGTGTTTAGAGCTTCAGGATCCAGCGTTACCTTGCAGGTTCAACGAGCGAGGCAAAACCAAAAACCCACAAACCCCGAGCTCAACGCCCGAAAGCCAAAACCCCAAAACGCCCAACAGTCTCCAGCTCCTAGGGCGTGTAGGGTGGGCGGTTTCGGGTTTAGAGATCGCAGTATCAGCTCGAGGTATTGCATGCTTCGGGGTTTAGCGTTTCGGGTTTTCAGGACTCCGGTAGAGAAGCTTTACGTGCCAATAGGATCCTTACTGCAAAGACCGCTGAAATGAGGACCCTAGTCATGGGGCGTGCGATTATCGTGACATGAATTAGCCTTGACATATTCGACATATTCCAGGTTGTTCATTGAGATACTTAAAATCGAGTCATGAAGGCCTGCTTGCATTGTCTGGGTTTAGCCATTAAGACAGATAAACTCAGGTCATGAGAAGGGTTTTGGCATTGCTGTTCCGTGATTCAAAAAGATCAGAGAGGTATCTAATGCCACGTCGTCGCAATATTGAAGGGTGCAGTCACTATAGTGTACGCGCATCCAAGGTTGTGGTGATGACCCCCTCTCCCACAACCATACATCGAGGGAGATAGGGTTTATGGGAATCAAGGCATTTGGGTAAGACATTCCTCACCCCGTTTGTATCCTCAGAGATGCAATCGATGGTTTCGGTGTTTCAGGCTTTCTAGAAGCAAAGCCTCGCACCTGTCTATGTTGTAGCATCTTCGCCGCTGGCCCCAAGTCTTCGCACAAACGATCCTGCATCTGTGCTGCTTGCTGAGGAGTGCGAGTACAGCTACCCTGCAGATGTGTGGGCACCAGCCTCATTCCCACACCCTAAACCCTGAACCCCAAACCCTTAAACCTTAATCCTAACCTCAAATCCTAAATGCTGAAGACCCTGAACCCTAAACACTAGACCCTGAACCCTGAACCGCATAGACCCTGAACCCTAAACCCTGAACCCTAGACCCTGAATCCTCAACCATAAACCCCATAGACTCCGAACCCTAACCCTAGATCCTAAACCCCTAAACCCCTCAGCATTTACGACCTCTGCGCCCCGAAGTCCTGAACCCAAACTTCTCAAGTGGAGCCGTTTCGGGCTTCGGGTTCCAGGCTTGAAGATTTTTTCCCCCCCAAAACATCCCAGAAACCCTGGGCTCATAACCCCAAAATAGTAGGGTTCGTATAAAGGAGCCCGAATAAAGGCCCAAGGTTTCTTAATCAGGTTCCTAGATGAGTTGTTAAATCAGGATTCAACAATTTGGCGTCTAGTGATGCTTGGTTAGGATTCTGCTTGAGAATCGTGTTGAGTAGCATGTTTTCAATCAGGCTGGCACATGAGCGAAGCTCATAAGGTAACCTACCTCAACAGTGCTCAACAGGGCCGAGAGAAGCTACGCAAAGTATCGTCTTAAACCCTACACCCTAAACTGTCGAGTCCTGTTCAAGCACCCTTCCCTCAGCGCCATCAAGCTCCAACTGTCGGGCCAGAAGAAGCGTCAAACCTGGAACCCGCACCCGCCGAAACGGGGCACCCGAACTCCTGAGAACTCTGAGTACGAGTTGACGCCGCCTTACTCGAAACTTGCTACACACAGTTGTCTATCGCATTTCTGGTTACCTGACTATGTCCTGGTCCGTACGTGTCACTGCCAGGCAGCGGGTGTGGTGTTGTGGTTCGCTGTGGCCAAGCGCTACGCTCAGACTTGCGATGCATATTCGGATATCGACAACATCTGCAGCTATGGCGAATTCCAAGCCAGAATTCCTTCTGAAACTGTTCTCCAAATCCGCATCCCGCCCCGAGTGACAGGAAGTTGCCTTTCCAGAGTCTGGAGACTGTCCTCCTTCGCGTGCGAGCCTCAGCACAGAGACCTGGCATGTGATGCGGGGCCCTAAACCCTAAACCCTAAACCCTAACCCCTAAACCCTCTTGCGCTTATGGGTATCATAACGTCCCGGCTTGAAGTTCAGAGACGGGGGCTGCTTAGGCTCAGGGGCATCTGTGAGTCATCACTGCTGGAGTCGAGGTTTACAGGGGCTGCCACGATTCGACGGAGGTTTGATAAAGTGTTGTCGGATTGTTTATGGTTTCTAGGGCGCTGAAAAGCATGAATCTCCCGAAACTTTTTTACTGAGCCTTAAACCGAATCCCTGAACCCCAAGCACTGAAGCCATGAATACGGCACGAATCAGGCCCAAAACCCGCACGCCCAGCCAATCACCATGGACCCAAACCCTGAAGCCCCTTCCCCGAATATCCGAAACCCTGGGCTGCAAAGCTGTGCTCCTTCACAGGACCTGGAACCCAATGCCCGTGTGGCACCCGAAGCCTATGATGGCCTCTCTCAGCTTCTCAGACACGACCTCAGCTTGCTTCTTGAGAGGTTCGTCGATGGGAGGACAAACGGTACAGTGGATGTCAATCCTGGTACTGCCAGTTTCAGAGTATATAAGGACACAGGTCTGGGGATTTTAAAGATCGCGGGTGTCAGGGCTTAGGTACAGGGCTGCGGGCCTACTGCAGGTTGGATGCACACAGCAGGATGCTTTTCAAAGCCTCGATAAAGCAAGATTGATGCAATAGTTGCCGTTGTACTCACAAAGAACTCAGATGCCGTGCGTCAGTGTCTCTGTTTGTCCTTTTGCTCTGTGTTCTCTTGTTGATTGCTTTGGCTTGAGTTCTCGTGTGCCAGTCGTGAAACCCAATACACACAGTCGAGGCCGTGATGTTGAAGGCAGAGCGACCGCCGAAGAGGCGTGGGGGTTTTGGCTTGATTGCCTTCAGACTTCAGTCCATGTGACGTGTACTTTATGGGGATGGGGTTTCAACATAACACAATCCATTATGTTATTGGGCTCACACGGCTGTGCAAGGTTTCCAATCTCCTAGGCTTAGCTTAGTGCTTCTGCCGTAGAATTAGATGTGTCTTGCCTAGGTTGTCGAAACGCGACCACGACCACGACCAAGGCCACCACCACCACCGCCGCCGCCGCCGCCACCGCCACCGCCTCCGCCCCCACCACCGCCACCGCCACCCCAACCAAGACCACGACCACGACCACGACCACGACTACGACTACCACTACAACTGCAACTACAACTACGACGACGACTACTACTACGACTACGACGACGACTACGACTACGACTACGACGACGACGACTACCACTACGACTACGACGACGACTACGACGACGACTACGACTACGACTGAGACTACGACGACGACTACGACGACCACAACTACTACTAAGACTACGACGACTACTGCTACGACTACTAACACTAGCACTGGCACAAGCACCAGCATTGGCACAGCACAAGCACTAGCATTAGTGCCAGCAATAGCACTACACTAGCACCAGCACTAGCACCGGCACCCTCACTAGCACGAGCAAGGGCGCTAAAACTAGCACCAGCGCCAGCACAAGCACCAGCACTGCGACTGCCACTACCACTACAACTAGCACTTACTACTGCTACTCCCCTCCTCTTCCTGCTGCTGCTGCCTCTTCGACGACAGCGACGACCACGAGGACGAAGACGACAACTACTACCCACAAGAATAACAAGCCACAATAAATTCCCTTGGAAACCCGATGAAGTCCTGTAAAGCTGATGGAAGGCATTGCGGCATGAGTGGATCCTCGAGAGCCAAAACGGACCCGCCATGATCTCTGCGGCTTCCCGGCGGGGCGCAGCTACTCGGAGCAGAAATCGGGTTTCAGATGGCACCCCTAAGCCCTGGACCCCAAACCCAGCAACCAAGGCACCCTGAACGCTGAACCGGCTTCAGGGCTGTAGATTTCGGCGATGACTCCTGGTGCCCCCAAACCGTTTAGGCAATTTGTGGTGCAGCTCGAAGCTGAAACAGGTTCGTGTTGCTATGTTGATATTTCTCTTGGTTGAGGCCCATCAGGATGACGGATTTGCAGTTCGCTGGCAGGACACCATCAGAGACATATCCAATATGTAGCCACGCTCGCAGGATCGGGGTTCAATACCTTAATACCCTAATGCCGTAAGGGTTTCAGGGCGTACGCTGCAGCCGCCGTGCTCCCTTCCACATGCCGGCACGCCAACTGAGCTCCAGACCCTGATGAGCAAAGTAGTGAGCACCTCCAACGCGATGAGCCGTAATGTATGGGCCTAGGCCTAGTTCAAAAGTAGGAATAGAGTTTGGGGGTATATTACTATATTACAGTATAAGCATACATACAGGGATGATACACTGATATACTATTGGTCATGCTATTCCGACCTTTTGCTTCCGAATTGGCCTAAACCCTACTTATCCGCTGCCTCGCGGGCCCCCTGCACGGAGGGCCCTCCCTGGATCGAGACAGCCCCGGAAAACAGAGCGTAGAGCCTATCTGCTCAGACCTAGGTGACTGTGCAGAGGGGTCCTTCCGTGCCGCGTGTCGCTACGGACGCCTGCACACAGACCCTATCCGAGACCCCCATCCGTCTGGAGATAAGGGGAGCAGAGATCTACCCCAGAGCCGCAAGGAGTCCATATTATGGGTTCCTACCATGAACCATGTACACGGCTGTTTTTCTGAACCCTACTCCTTTATTGGGGGACCCAAGACGTGAACTAAATCCTCACGTGGAGGTTACCACGGCTTCGTCGGAGAACGTGTCGAAGGGGTTGGAGGGTGCAGATGACCAGAGGGACGACAGTGACGAGCTTTGGCAGCATCCTAACGGGACTCTTGAAGCTTGAGTGCGAGGATAAGTTTCGGATGGGGATTCAGGCACAGGTTTTAGAATTAGCGTTCGGGGTTTCGGGAGTACGGTTTGGAGATTCGTGGTTAGGGTTTCACGTTTGCGGAGTCTTCGGGCGGTCTGGGCTTTAATGCTTGTTCGAGGCTTGCAAGCTGAGCCGAAGAAGCGATTGGATGTTTGAGTTCTACTTGGAGGTTCATGGGTAGTTATAAGTAGGGTTAGATACTTATCACCCAACCCTACTTATGACTACCCTAATCCCTAAACCCTATAACCCTATAGATCCCTTTAAAGGAACCCTACCTATAACCCTACTTATGACTAGCCATGAACCTCTAAGTAGAGTCCAGGGCCCCGGGGGTTCCGGCTGCAAGTCTTGAAGTGGCTCAGGGATCTCTGGTTTGCTAGGACTGATACTGTTGATGGACGAAATCCTGCATGACCCTACGGACTCTAAACTGTGGGAACTATGGTATATTCCTTATAAAGACTAAGGCAGGATTTTGTCCATCAGCAGTATCGTTCTTCGTGCCTACAGACTGACATGAAAAGCTATGAAGTCGGAATCATAGTGAAATTGTTTCCTGCCAGTGCAGCTGGAGGATTCCGAGGATAGCAAGGCGACGACTGGGCCAATTTGTATCTTTACGAATCGTACGAAGACAGTTCTGGCCCTGAGAAGATACTCAAGGCTGATGAAGAGCTGGGACGGTTTGCCAAAACCAAGCAGAGCCGGGGCCCAAAACCTCAAATCCCTAGACCCTTAATATAGGGGCCTTAATATATCAGCATCTATCATAAAGAGAACACGAAGAAGAATTGTACCATGCAGGACAACACAGTAGCAGTCATGGCGAAAGTCACGGCTCAAAGAGTACGCATTGCAGTGATAGCGCTGCAGATGAAGAATAGCGGCAATACCCAGATTTCGCATGATCTGTACTGCTAAAGAGGGGAACGCCAACAACGACCAAAGAACCGTCCTGCTAACCATCAGAGTGACGATCGCGTGTACTCAATGAATGCAAAATCCGCATTCACAGTAGCAACACTGCTGATGGACCTCATTCTGCATGCTGATCTATCCATATTGTAAGAAGGAAATGCCGCAGCTCCCATAGTCTGTGATGCTTCAGGGTAATGCAGGATTTTTCCTCATGAGAAGTACTTGGCATTCTGCCGGGTTCTTGTTACCATAACAAAGAAACCATACTATTTATCATAGATCCCTATCATGGTAACTTATATGGGTGGTTGTCAAGAAACTATGGTCCCTTCTTGGGTCCTTAATATAATACGGCACCTAATATTTAGGGTACCCGAGAAGGGGCCATAATTTTGAGAACTAACCAGAAAAATCAAATCCCTTCACTAGAAACCCGTTTGCCCTAAGGCCCCCAAAGTAGCTCCTTTTTGGGGTTCATATTTAGAATCCTATAAGGTAATCCCAAAAAGGAACTACTTTGGGGCTTATGGGTAAACCACCCCCTAAACCCCTAAACCCTAAACCCCTAAACCTTAAACCCTAAACGCTAAACCCCTAAACCCTAAACCCCTAAAACCCTAAAGCCCTAAACCCCTAAACCCTTAACCCCGACCTCATAGATCCCTTATCGAACCCTCCCTGAGTGAGGATGACACCGACCCGCCGAGTAATGCCTCGAGCATGATCTTTGCGCCGCGTGCCGCGGCTGAGTGGGGAAAGGGCGATTCAAGTCGGTTTCAGAGTTTAGGGTTTAGGGTTTAGGGGTTTAGGGTTTAGGGTTTAGGGTTTTAGGGTTCGGGGTTTAGGGTTTATAGGGTTTAGGGTTTATAGGGCTTAGGGTTTAGGGTTTAGGGTTTATAGGGTTTATGGTTTATAGGGTTTAGGGTTTAAATATAGGGTTTAGGGGTTTAGGGTTTAGGGTTTTAGAGTTTAGGGTTTATAGGGTTTAGGGTTTAGGGTTTAGGGTTTAGGGGTTTAGGGGTTTAGGGTTTAGGGTTTTAGGGTTTGGGGTTTAGGGTTTATAGGGTTTAGTGTTTATAGGGCTTAGGGTTTATAGGGCTTAGGGTTTATAGGGTTTATAGGGTTTATAGGGTTTAGGGTTTAGGGTTTAGGGTTTAGGGTTTAGGGGTTTAGGGGTTTAGGGTTTAGGGTTTTAGGGTTTAGAGTTTAGGGTTTATAAGGCTATACGGTTTAGGGTCTGGGACTGGCAACGCTATAACCTACTTCAAAACCCTCAGCCATTAAAACGCACAACTGGGAATTTGGCCTGAAGCCACAAACGCCAAGCGCCAAATCCTGCAACCTGCAATCCTGTGCCCGGCAATTGTCAGGGTAAGTTTAGCTTGCAGGACAGAGCTCATTAATAATGCCTGAGTGAAACACTAGTTTGTATCCATATAGCTCCTTCCAGAAATCCATTTTGCCAACCCTGCTGACTAAGTCAAGCTGGCTTCAAGAGCTATGAGTCTCAGGCCAAAGCAGTCGGCATAGCCTAAAGCTCCAATTCGATAATGATGATGTATTCCTCGGTATTTAGAGGGTAACATTTGTATTGACGCATTTCAGCCAATGGTTCTGCTTCTTCGGTACTTCCGTTCTGATTCTAATACATTCACAGTCTACCGTTTCTCCGCGTGCCTTGTATTTATTTTCAGTCTTTTGAACTCAGGTCGAACAACTTGATATTTATTGCCCAGAATCTCTCGTAAGGTTTGGGCACTCGCCAGTACAATTTGCATATGCCGTGCGTGAAGTATCCGTGTTGTCTTTCGCATCATTTTCTCTGCCAACTCAAGAAAATTAGTTTTCCTCCATGTCATGCAATTCGCGAAAATCTAGTTTTGTCATTCTCAAGGTTTTATTTATGGCGGTGGTGCCTTCCAAGACTACCTGTATCTTCTGTTGTAGTTGCCTTGTCTGCTCATCAAGGAACCCATAGAACGGTCAACCAACTAACGAAACTCTCTCTCTCTCTCTCTCTCTCTCTCTCTCTCTCTCTCTCTCTCTCTCTCTCTCTCTCTCTCTCTCTTTCTGTCTATATATATATATATATTATTATATTATAGTATAGTATAGTATAGTATCTTATCTTATCTTATCTTATCTTATCTTATCTTATATTATACTGTATTATATTATATTATATTATATTATATTATATTATACTACATTGCATTAAATTATATTATATTATATTATATTATATTATACTACATTGCATTATATTATATTACATTATATTATATTATGTTATTTTATATTATATTATATCATATTATATTATATTATATTCGTTTATGTACCCATGTGTGTATGTATATATACATATATATATATATATATGTATATATATATATATATATATACATATACACATGTATAGACATGTGTATATGTATGTACATGTGTATATGTGTGTGTATGTGTGTACAACAACATATGTACGTGAACATATTCATAGATAGATATCCGTACACATACAGCTATACATATAAAGATATATGTCTGTATATATATATATATACCTACAACATATATGAGTAGGCATGTTATTACGACTGCTTTCACTTTCAATTCGTAAGGCCTTCCCTTTGTCTTCGCTTCGTCCCCAAGACCTGGTCCGGGTCCACAAACCATGGAGACTCTAAACCGTAAAGAGGAAGATGAACCTTAAAGAGGAAACTGAACCTCAAAAAGGAAAGTGAACCTTAAAGAGGAACCTGAACCTTAAAGTGGAAACTACAACACCCTAGCTAAATCTGATTACTAAGCGTCAGAGGTGATCTGCTCTTGAGCCCGCTCTCCGAGAAGAGGGTGCAGTCGAGGATCATTGGCTTCAGAACTTCAGGGCACGTAAAGTTCAAAGCGGCCCCCAACCCCGAAGGGCCCTAAGGTCCAAGCTCTAAATCCCTTTTACCCATTATACAGCCCCAAACTGGAATGAGGGGGTTCATTCGTGTTCTGCGTTTTCTCTTGGGTTCCCAGTGTTTGCATGTCAGTACCATCAATTTCCCCCCGACCGACACCGCCCCGCACGACCCACCGTGGCCGCTGACGCCGCAACTACAGTCGCTGCCATCTCCACGGCCACCGTCACTATCATCCTGCAGAGTAGCAGATGTGACCGCAGGTTTTGCATGCCAGGGACTAGGGGAATCGTAAGCAACACCGTTGATGGATTTGGGGGTTGATGGTGATCATTCTGCTTCGACTTTTTCAAGCCGCAAGATGTTTGCCTCGGTGGTGGAGCAGAAGCTGGGTTCTCCCTTGAGTAGCCATAATAAGAGAACCATGCTGTTTGTTTTAGATGACTATTTTGGTGAGTCGAATTAGAACCCTTGACAAGACGGAGCTGTAGTGGGTTCCGGGGGATCCCAGCAACGACAGCAGTAGCAGTTGTCGTTGTGGCCGTCATCGTCCATGCTCTTTCGTCTTGGAAGGTCCTTTACTTGAGCCCGCAGTAGAGCGAACCTTTAGTCGAATCCTTGTAGAACCCTTCGGAACCCTGGTGGATGCCCCAGTATACAGTCTTATCGGCCTTCATCGAAACCCTATAGTATGGCCCTCATAGGACCATAGGACCTGTATAGCACTCATATATAACGCGTAGACAGCCTCTACAGTACCCCTAATCAACCCTAAACCCTAAACCCTAAACCAATGCAGGACGAGCCCGACATCTCCAGAGGATCTGCGCCAGGCCAAGCAGAACGGGACGTTTACTGCCAGGGACAGACACACACACACTTGGGAGCTTCTAGATCTGAGAAGAGGGGAGTTCCCTATAGCAAGGATCCTAGGGCCCTAACCCCAAACCCTAAGGTTAAACCCTAAGCCCTTTGTTCGGGTTTCAAGACTGTCTGCATCGCATCGTTGCAGTGTTCAGGGCTTGAGACCCCAAACTTACTCCCCACAGCATAAGGCACCCGCCGATCGCGAGTAGCCCTTCAGGACGTATTTGCTGGTGTTATGGCCAGGGCTATGTTGGTTTGTTGGTCTTTGTGTTCGGAGTTCGCCCTTACGGGCTTGGGGATTCGAGTATCCAGCTTCTGTCTTCTGATGAATCCCTTATCAGAACTTGGAGGGTCATGGGTAGTTATAAGTAGGGTTATAAGTCCCCAAATATGAGTTATAAGTATAGCTACCCTACTTATAACCCCACTTATTACTACCCATGAACCTCCAAGTAGAGCCTCGAGCCGAAGCCTCCGAAAGCAACTCTACAGGCCGACAGGGTTTAGGGTTTAGGGTTATAGGGGTTATGGTTCAGGGTTGACGGGTTTAGTAAGGGTTTGGGGGTTAGGGGTTTAGGGGTTTAGGGTTAATTAGGGTTTTGTAATTTAGGGTACAAGCCTAATTCTTCAAGCTGTGACGGTGTCCTTTCTTTCATCATGGCTGTCGCATGAAAAACCTGGAGGCAAGCAAGAAAAACGACGAGCCGGGAGCCCCTGACTACACTGCCGCCACGACGACAACTACCCATGAATTGTTTGGACATCAACGGAAGCGTGTGCTCAGTAAACATAATGCAAGCCATCACGGCCACCGCCTCCACGAACACAACAACTACAAACACTGCTGCTGCTGCTGCTGCTGCTACTACGCCTGCTGCTGCCGACTGCCACTAGTCACTGGCTTAGCATAAAGCATGAGCAACTGCAACCAATGATGCTGATGATTCTTCTTGTGGCAGCTAGGCGTTTTCACAGGGACGATGACGTCTAAGTCAAGTTTGAGCATCAGTTGTGTTTGGCAGCAGCAACAACAACAGCAGCACCGGCAGAACCACATCGGCAGCAGCGGCAGCCTGAGCAACATCATCCGTAACATCATCACCGCCATCGTAACCATCTCATCATCACCAGCGCCATCACCATTATCACCATCACAATCACCGCTGTCCTTATCACCAGCCTTCTGGCATTGGTGTCCATGGCACGGGGAAGTCGATGTGGAAGGTTATACAAGAACACATAAACATTTGCATATGCTATGTGTGAGTAGACAGAACCAAAAAATATTGGTATACGTACATGCTTATGTATATACATGTATCTGAAAAACAAATACATATATAAGAATTTCGTATACATACATATGCAAAGGTATGTATGTGTATATATATATATATATATGCACATAAGTACACATATGTTCTCACACATGTACACCAAAATTAAACCCTAAACTCCAAGCCCAGAGAACATACTCATTGACCCGATTTTAACAAACCCCATCAGCTCTTTTCAAAACCCAAGCTCTTTAAACATCTAGCCCAAGCCTATAGCGCCCTGTCAATCGCTAAACGCTGAAGCGGCTGTTTTGCTTAGTGGTGCGCCCAGCTTAACGACTTCGTAGATGGTTGGTAAAACAAGTGAATGCTAAGTGTAGGCATGATTGATCTAAGCGCTTAACGACACTGTGACTGCCACACAGCAGGCCTAACTCCACACGAGCCTTTTGACAGTCAATGCCCCAACGGCATGGACCGGCTGTTTTGCTCAGTGGTGCGTCTGGCTTAGGGCGGCAGAAAAACCCAGTGTCGACCAGAGCAGTAAGGCCCGAACGAGCTACAACCACAACTATGACTGACTTTGAAGATGATCCTGTGACTATCGAGTCAGCTGGTGCCCGATCAAAAAATTGTACAAACGAAAATGAGAAGGCAAGAAAATTATACGTACATGCATATGTATGTACATGTATCTGAATAAACAAATACATACATAAGAAATTTGTATACATACATATGAAAAGGTATGTATGTATGTATGCATGTACACACACATAAGTACACATATGTTTATACACATGTACACCACTGCTAAAACCCTAAACTCCAAGCCCGGAGAACATACTCACTGACACGAACAAACCCCATCAGCTCTTTTCAAAACCCAAGCTCTTTAAACATCTAGCCCAAGCCTATAACGCCCTGTCAATCGCTAAACGCTGAAGCGGCTGTTTTGCTTAGTGGTGCGCCCGGCTTAACGACTTCGTCCATGGTAAAACCTGTGAATGCGAAGTGTAGGCATGTTTGATCTAAACGCTACAATGACACTGTGACTGCCACGCAGCAGGCCTGACTCCACACGAGCCCTTTGACAGTCAATGCCCCAACGGCAGGGAGCGGCTGTTTTGCTCAGTGGTGCGTCTGGCTTAGGGCGGCAGAAAAACCCAGTGTCGACCAGAGCAGGAAGGCCCGAACGAGCTACAACCACAACTATGACTGACTTTGAAGATGATCGTGTGACTATCGAGTCAGCTGGTGCCCGATCAAAAAACTTGTACGAACGAAAATGAGAAGGCAAGAAAACTATACGTACATGCATATGTATGTACATGTATCTGAATAAACAAACACATACATAAGAAATTTATATACATACATATGAAAAGGTATGTATGTATGTATGTATGTATGTATGTACACACACATAAGTACACATATGTTTATACACATGTACACCACTGCTAAAACCCTAAACTCCAAGCCCGGAGAACATACTCACTGACACGAACAAACCCCATCAGCTCTTTTCAAAACCCAAGCTCTTTAAACATCTAGCCCAAGCCTATAACGCCCTGTCAATCGCTAAACGCTGAAGCGGCTGTTTTGCTTAGTGGTGCGCCCGGCTTAACGACTTCGTCCATGGTAAAACCTGTGAATGCGAAGTGTAGGCATGTTTGATCTAAACGCTACAATGACACTGTGACTGCCACGCAGCAGGCCTGACTCCACACGAGCCCTTTGACAGTCAATGCCCCAACGGCAGGGAGCGGCTGTTTTGCTCAGTGGTGCGTCTGGCTTAGGGCGGCAGAAAAACCCAGTGTCGACCAGAGCAGGAAGGCCCGAACGAGCTACAACCACAACTATGACTGACTTTGAAGATGATCGTGTGACTATCGAGTCAGCTGGTGCCCGATCAAAAAACTTGTACGAACGAAAATGAGAAGGCAAGAAAACTATACGTACATGCATATGTATGTACATGTATCTGAATAAACAAACACATACATAAGAAATTTATATACATACATATGAAAAGGTATGTATGTATGTATGTATGTACACACGCATAAGTACACATATGTTTATACACATGTACACCACTGCTAAAACCCTAAACTCCAAGCCCGGAGAACATACTCACTGACACGAACAAACCCCATCAGCTCTTTTCAAAACCCAAGCTCTTTAAGCATCTAGCCCAAGCCTATAACGCCGTGTCAATCGCTAAACGCTGAAGTCCTAAAACGTGAAAACCCTGCAAGGAACAGCAGACTCCCAAAAGTAGAAAAAATCGAAAAGCAGCGAAAAGCTGCAAAGTACAGCAACAAGTGAAAAGTCGAAAAGCCGCGAACAGTCGAAAAGTACAGCACAACGCGAAAAGTCGAAAAGCCGCGAAAAGTCAAAATGTACAGCAAGGCGCGAAAACTTGAAACGCAACGATAAGCCGAAAAGCCGCGAAAAGTCGAAAAGTACAGCAAACCGCGAAAAGTCGAAAAGCCGAAAAGTCGAACAGTATGAATTTTAAGCGAAAAACGAGAAAAGTCGAAAAGCCGCGAAAAGTCGACAAGTACATCAAAACGCGAAAAGTCGAAAAGTCGAAAAGCAGCGAAAAGTCGAAAAGTACAGCAAAACGCGAAAAGTCGAAAAGCCGCGAAAAGTCGAACAGCGCAACAGAAGCGCGAAAAGCAGAAAAGTCAACAACTTTTCGACTTTTTGACTTTTCGAATTTCGTTTCGATTCTCCGCTCATGGAAACCAACGCCTGCTTGCGTACTTAGCAAGTGGCATTGCGATTATATCCACCACCATCATCTCCATCCTCAGCATCGTCATCATCAAGGTTAGCAGACGGCACCCACAGCATGTTGATCATCGTCGTGAATCATGCATGAGCAACTTCGCCACGAGGATGATGACCTTCAGGCTCAAAAGCATGATAAGGATTATTAGCATAGTAAACGCCATTGTCCTCCGTCCATGCATCGCATGACTTCTCGAAACCCCAGGCTTGCACCAAAGCCTAATTCGAAACCCCAAGTTCGAAGATGCAAGGAACTCGTCTTGGGGTCGGCCAACCTTGGCAGTGGCTGGGCTCAGACGGTTCCTTGGATGTGGGAGGACATTTAGTTGGTGCTAAACCCTAAACCCTAAGCCCTAAGGGAGCCCTAAACAAAACCCAAAGGGAGCCCTAAAAAAAAGAAACCCTAAGGGAGCCCTTAAAAAGCAACCCTAAGGTTTGGGCTTCTGGGTGTAGGGTTTGGGAAGTAGGAGGACACGGCTTCTCGGTGTACGCTTCAACGGTGGAAGTCTCAAGGCCTGACTTTTGGGTTGAACGTTTGGAGGTTACCCTAAGGCCCCAAAGTACTTCCTTTTTGGGGTTCATTTATTTAGAATCCTATAAGGTAATCTCCAACAAGGAACTACTTTGAGGCCTTATGGGTAGAGTCTGGTGTTTTGGGAATGTCAACTTCGGAGTGTACGGAGATCCAGAGTTGCAGATGAGGGTTTTAGCACTGAGTCTTAGTGCTGAGCGGATTGTGTTTGAACCAGTTACGTTTTTTTGCCTGCCTTCCTACAGAGTGCCCCAAATTTCTAAGATCGGCCCATCCGTTTCCCGAAGCTTTCTAGTGCTCATGACTTTTAATTATCTATTCAGCTGGATAAGCTGCCTGCTCAGTTGGCTGCTATGGGGGCCTTACCCATAGGTCCCACAGTAGTTCCTTTTTGGGATTACCTTGTAGGATTCTAAATATGAACCCCGAAACGGAACTACTTTGGGGCCTTAGGGGAACAATTACCTATAATATTGTGGGGTTTCCCGTGGTGTAATGGCCCCCGAACCCTGTTCTGATTACTCATGCCCTTATATTAGGGTTTAGGGTTTAGGGTTTAGGGTTTAGGGTTTATGACTGGATTTGGGGTATAGTTTGGGTATGGGTCTCATGTACAGTTGTTTCACACTGACGTTACCTTTTGGCTCAAGTGCGCGGTTGCTAAAATAGCGTTTCATGGTAGCGGAGCACCTGGTTGATGGTGCTTACCCTTCTCTTGCGTGCCGCTTGTGGTAGAAGGGCACGACCTCGTGAGGGGAGAAGGTGGATACACGATCCAGAGCGCGCACAGAGGAATTGGGTTCGGCTGCTAGCCAAGTTTCGGAAGGTACGAAAGTACCAGAGGTTGTTCCACAATCTGGGGCTTAGGCTTCAGGACTTCCCGCGGGGATTGCTGGATAGGATTTCGAGAATCCTGGGCGGCGTCGTACGGCGACGCACGCGGCTCTTTGGAAGGTAAGGCCCGGTTCGGGACTTGCCTAGGAAAGAGAGGCAATGGCGGGAGAAGGGCAAACAGGAGAGCAGCTCCTGATGAGGCTGCTGCAGACGCAGCAGGAGCAGATGGGACAACTCCAGAGATTGCTAGAGCAGAACCAGAGGCCACGCGGAACCGTGGTGGATACAAAGGCTATTGGCCGACCTGAGAAATTGGGAGGAACACTGGAAGAAGCCTCGCGTGCATGGCGCCAGTGGAACTACCGGCTGGAGCTTTGGCTCACGAGCCAGTTTCCGGAAACCCGGGCAATCCTGACTTGGGCTCGGACCCAAGATGATGAAATCGCCGTTGCCAGGCTGAGGGAACAGCTGGTGGATGGAGTGACTCCGGAAAAGGTTCAGGAGTTCAATCGACAACTGGAGGTAGTCCTGGGTACTTTGACTATGGACACCCCAGGGGATATCACGATGAACTCGAGCGCAGGATCCGGACTGGACATGTACCGGCGGCTCCATGGGAGATTGGATCCGACTGACATGGTCACGAGCTTTAGGTGGTTGCGGCAGCTCATGTCGACGAAGCCAGTTGCAGAAGTGAGCGACTTGATCGCTGCAGTGGAGAGATGGGAGGACCAGCATCGGAGGTATGCTGCCCGTCGGGACTGCACGGCGCTGACCGAGCGCCAGAAGATGGTTTCGTTGTTGGGAATGGTTCCCGCGGAGTTGCAGTCACACCTGGAGCTCAACCTTCCACGGCTCAACTCGTACGACCTTCTACGGAGGGAAATCGTGACTTTCGCCGAGAACCGCCGGGCATTCACTGTGGATGACTCCGGCGCAATGCCTATGGATATCGACTACGCCAAGGGGAAGGGGAAGGGAAAAGGAAAGGACAAGGAGACCCGTAAGTGCCACAAGTGTGGCAAAGTGGGCCATCTCGTAAAGGACTGCAGGAGCCCGATAGACATAAGGAAGAACAAGGATGCAGGAGGTGGTTCTAGTGGTTACCCCAAAGACCCCACCCCAGGAGGCAGAGGTAGTGCAGGGAAACCGCCGAAGGGTAAGGCTCAAGGTAGGGGCCGCGGCGGGAAAGGCAAGGGCGGACACGCCCGCGAGCTAGACGGCGAAGAGGAGGAGCCAGACGGCGAGGAACCTGAGCAGGAGGAGGACTACGAAGCCGAGGTGGGCTTCATAGGAATGCTCGAAGGCGAAGGAGAGGACCCGGGAAGGGGAGACGAGACGCCAAAGAAGCCGGAAAGAAAGGAAAAGAAAGAAAAGAAGAAGGAAAAAGAGGAAAAGAAAAGGAAGAGCCCAGAGGGCGACGACGAAGACTGGGGAACCTGGCGTTCCGACCCCAGTGTTCTGGCGCGGGATCGTCTCGAGACCCGCCAGAAGGGGGCAGGGCACGAGCAAGTGCCAAAGCCAAGGCAGCTGGCGGCACTTCCTCCATGACGGGGGTTGGGCTGCGGCTCCTCGAGGGCAACCTGGTGTCCGAGCTGCAGGCTCGCCAGGCCGAGCTCAACAGGGCCCTGGCTAGTGCCGAAGGTGACGAGGAAAGGGCCAACCTAGAAGCCCAGCTCGAGGAAGTCACCCGGCAGCTGAAGGAGCTTGTGGCTAGGGCTGCCAGGACGGCTACCGCTGGGAGTTGGAAGTCGTCGGCACGCTTCTTGGCTCGTCCGCTCGGGACGCAAGGCCAAGCTGGCCAAGAGGAAGGAGCTTAGCCGCCAGCGAGCGGCGAAGCACAGGCAAGCTTAATAAGGGCTTAATAGAGGCTTAATAAGGCTTTAATAAGGGCTTAATAAGGGCTTAATAAGGCCTTAATAAGGGCTTAATAAGGGCTTAATAAGGGCTTAATAAGGGCTTAATAGGCGCTCCAGCCGGAGTGGGATGGGGGGGGTGGGGGTGGGGTGGGTGGGGTGGGGTGGGGTGGGGCGGGTGGGGGGGGTGTGAGGAGGCGCGAAGGGGGGGCTGGGGGTGGGGTAGGGGAGTGTGGTGGGTCCGGCTCCCGGCTCCCTCCCCCTTCCCCCCCCGGAGGGTGGGGTGCCAGGGGGGGAGTAGTGTGTTTCCGGAAACCAGTTTCCGGAATTGTGTTTCCGAGTTCTAGGCTCGCGAAAAAGTTGCGCTGGACGAGGAGTGGCAGAAGAGGTACAACAAGCCGCTTAAGAAAGACGACGGCAAGAAGGCATCCTACCCGCTGATGCCGGAGAACACCGATCGAGAGGCAAGACCCTTGAGCAAGCGAGCTAGGAAAAACCTTTCGCCAAGAAGGTGCTGGGGACGACATCCCGGAGGAGCACGTTAGGGCTTGGCGAGAAAAGCCTAAGACTCCTGGGGAACGTGCTGGCAAGCGCCGCAGGGAAGCGGCCAGGAAGAAAAGAAAGGAGGAAGCTGCGAGCGGCAGTGCGGGACCCGTTTCGGGAACCGCAAGGGCCAAGGCCGCAGCCAAGCCAGAGGCTAAGCCCAAGGCAAAGCCTGTGCCCAAGGAGCCGCTTGGGCCACCACCTGCAAAGGGCGGGGGAGCCTCCGCGGAGGCGAGCCAGGCCCAAGCACTCTGCAAGGGTAGCCGAGGCTATCCGGACGGCGCCGTGGCGTAACGACGGCAAGTTGCCCAGGGAGCAGGGGAAGAAGGGTGGAAAAGAGAGCGGCAAGAAGGGCAGTGGTGGGACCCGTCTGGCAGGGGCTGAGGAGAGCCCTGGTGAAGAAGCTCCCGAAAGGGACGGTCGGAGTCGTTGCCGAGCGCAGGCTGCTGGACAGCGACTGCGAGAGTTGCACCTCTCGACGAGGAAAGGCCACGAAGGCCGCAGCAGCTGCCTACGCCAAGAGTCTTCTCCAGAAGAGGGAGAGGATGACGAAGGCGAGGATGAAGAAGTGGAGGTCGAGGTGGAAGAGGAAGACCCCGACGCAGACCACGTGCCACTGGGGGGAAGAGGTCCAGAGGACCCACCCGACGGAGAAGGCGGCCTGGAGGGCCGGGTTGGAACCGTGTTTTCCTTATCTGGGAATGGGGCCGCTTCGGCACCTTCCCGGAACCAGAAGCATCCCTCAATGGAGGTGATCCTGGACAGCGGTGCAAGCCACAACGTGCTGCCAGACAAAGTGTACCAGAAGCTCTTCGAGGAAGGGAGGGCCACAGCCTTGAAGGAGGTGAGTTCGCCACTTAAGTTTTCCACGGCAAGCGGGGAGAGTCTGCCCAACCTGGGCACAACGGAGTTGCTTCTGAGTGGCCCGTCTTCGGATGGGAGGGCCACCAGGTGCAGATGCATCTTCAACGTGGCAGCTCTGCAGCGCTGCCTCCTCTCCACTGGTCGTGCGATGGACCGTGGCAACGCCTTGGTCTTTGCAGGTAAGGAGGCCACGCTGTACCTCCCGAATGGGAGTTCTTTGGTCTTCCCGGTGCGCGGGAGCCCTCGCGCGTCGTTCCGTGTGCTTCCGGTGCACTCGCACCCTCCACGGCTGCTGCCTACAGCGTAAGCCCGGCTACCAAAGGCTTCAAGCCAACAAAGAGCTTTTTAAGGGCCCTGGAAGGGCTAAGCATCCCTGAGGGATGCGCTTCGCTGCAAAACTTGTTGGGAAAGGACCTTGAAGGTAGGAGCCGTAGCTGTAGAGCCGTTTCGTTTCACCCAGAACAGAGCCATTTTGGCGCGGTAGGAAGGAAAAAGGCCGAAAGTGCCTGTAGGGTAGGAGTGTCTGAGACCCTAACCCCGGTTGGTTTAGGTGGTTTGGTTAAAGGAAAGGAGAGGAAGGAAAAGAAGGAAGGAGGAGAAGAAAGAAGGGCGGCAGGCGCCGCAGCTGAGTACTACAACCTCTTTCCGGAGCCGGAGGTGTTCCCGATCCACTCTGACGGTGAAGAAGACGAGGCCCGACCGTTTGGGGATGGTGAGCCACGCCAGGCGGAGCCCGCTTCGGGATCCGCCCAGCCAGGAGGCGACGAAGCACAGCGTGCGAAGCCACTTCGAGCACCGCCTGTGCCCACGCCTCAAATGGTTGCTGAGCACGAGGTGGCACATATCCCTTACCGATCGTGGTACCCAGCATGTGTAGCTGGACGGGGGCGAGCCTACTCGCACCACCACGAGGGCCGAGACTCCACAGTGCCTGTGGTATCAGCTGACTACCTGTACTTCTCCGAGAAGGGAGTACCGGGAAAGAGCCTGCCAACAGTTGTCTTGAGGGACCGTGCCTCAAAGGCCATCTTCTCGCATCTGCTGCCAACTAAAGGGACGGTAGGTTCGACCTATCCTGAAAAGGCGGTGCTTCGAGATTTGAATTGGCTGGGGTACAAGCGCTTGGTTCTGAAGACGGACCAAGAGAACGCGATCAAGGCATTGGGGGCAGCTGTGAAGGCTGGTTTTCCAGAGGACTTGACTCTGGAAGAGTCGCCCAAGGGAGACTCTCACGGGCAAAGCAACGGCACAGCTGAGAATGCAGTGCAACGTGTGCAGGGACAAGTGCGCACGATGAAGTATGCCCTGGAGCAAAATGCTGGAGGAGAACTACCCAAGGACTCGGTTATCTTCCCTTGGATGATCGAGTACGCAGGGGTGCTCCACACCTTGTTCTCTCAAGAGGACAGCGAGGGCATGACTCCGTTTCAGAAGCTGAAGGGCCGAACCTGGCAAGTAGCTCTTCCAAGCTTTGGAGAAATCGTGGACTATCGCCGAAGGGCGAAAAGCAAGCTTGATGCCAGATGGCAAGAAGGAGTCTACCTAGGACTGCGGCTTACGAGTTCGGAGAAGATTATCGGGACGCCCTCGGGTATCCTGGTGGTGCAGTCTATCCGAAGGAAGCCTGCAGACAAGCAGTTCAATCTCGAGATGCTGAAGGCTGTGAAAGGAACTCCCTGGCAGCCTAATCCCGAGAAGAACACGAACGCCGATGCAGACAGACTCCCGGAGCCTATTGTGATAGAGCCCGTGGTCGAGCAAGCAGAGCTTCCACCGAAACCTGGAGACGCCGAACGGTTGCCTACGTATCGGAGAATGTACATCCGACAAAGCGACCTGGAGCAGTTTGGCTATACTGGGGGTTGTGAGGCCTGTGCCGCCATTCGCGAAGGCAGAGAACGCCAAGGTATCAACCACAACGAGACGTGTAGGAAGCGGATCCAAGAGGCGCTGAAGGACACCTCTCGGGGCCAAGCCCGCCTAGAGCGAGAAACTCAGCGCGAGACCGAGTACTTTACGAAAGTCCACGAGGCAGAAGAAAAGAAGAGAAAGGCTGCAACAGAGAAGGAGAAAAGGCCTGAGGCAGGAAGTGCAGAGGCGAGCGAGCCCAGCCAACCTAGCAGGCCACCAGAGCAAGCAGCAAAGAAAGTGGAGAAAAGGAAACCCTCTAAAGCAGAGCCTGTCTCCGTTTCGCGAGAGGGTAAGAAGCCAGCAGTTACCGCTTCGGAAGCTGCTTCGGCGAGCAAACGGAAGAGCGAGGACCCTGGAGACCAAGAGAGGTCCGAGCTGAGGCCTGCAGAGGACCGAGCAGAAGGCTCTAAGCGCAAGGCTGAAAACGTCGAGGGAATGATTGAGACGCTTATTGCTGGAGAGCGAAAGGCGTGGATTGAATCCCTGGAAGGAGTCGAACAGCCTACCTGCGACCTGGTTGATGGTTTAGTGGAAGAGGTTCTTGCGGAGACCTTCTACGACGACCTCACCGGGAAAGAGCTTCCAGCTGAAGGTGTTAAAGCAGCCCGGGCAGAGGAAGTGAGCGTCATCAGGCAGATGGGAGTGTGGGAAGTCATACCCCGTCCTGCAAACGAGAAGGTGATCGGTACGCGATGGGTGGACATCAACAAGGGGGATGGTGCCCGTCACAAACTGAGATCCAGGCTTGTCGCTCAGGAACTCAAAAGAGCCCGCGGACCGCAACAACCAGAGGACCAGTCCACTTGGAGCGATTTCTTCGCTGCAATGCCGCCACTCAGTTCTCTTCGGGCGCTATTTTCCTTAGCGACTACACAGCGTGTACCCAACACTCGGGGAAAGCTGTTACCCGTTGGGTCTGGAGGCGAAGTCTGTCTTATGTTTCTGGATGTGAAGAAAGCTCACTTTTGGAGCCCTGTACGCCGGAGACTCCTTGTGGAGCTTCCACCAGAAGCTGGAGAGGGACGAGACAAGGTTGGACTTCTGAAGCGTTCCTTGTATGGGACCAGGGATGCACCTTCCAATTGGGAGAAAGCCATCAAGGATGCTCTGGAGGGCTTGGGCTTCAAGCAAGGAAGAAGCAACCCATGCCTGTACTTCCACGAGGAGAAATCTTTGCGACTCAACGTCCATGGAGATGACTTCACAGTGGTTGGAAGCTACAAAGAGCTCAAGTGGCTAGAGGCTGAACTGGGCAAGGTTTGGACAGTAGAGACAAGAGGCATCCTGGCTAGACCCGGTTCGGAGCTGCCAGGCGTGATTCATCAGATCTCTGTCTTGAATCGCCTAGTGACGTGGACCCAAGAAGGCATCGAGATGGAAGCCGACCCAAGACATGTGGACTTAGTTCTGGAACAGCTGGGTCTGGAGAAAGGAGTTTCTGTGACCACTCCACTGGTCAAGGTGAAAGAAGAGGACATGGACAAGACTCCACTTGGTACTGCTGAAGCAGCTCTGTACCGTTCTATCGCTATGCGGATAGGTTATCTGTCTATGGACAGGCCGGACTTGCTTAGGACCGTCCGCGAGTTGGCGAAAGGGCTGAAACAACCTCAACAACACCATTGGGGTCTCTTGAAGAGAGCTGCAAGATATCTCCGAGGATCTCCTAGGCTGGTGCAATTGATTCCGTATCAAGAGCATTTCACAAGCATCAATGCTTGGTCCGACAGTGACCATGCTGGGTGTATCAAAACTAGGAAAAGCACGACTGGAACCGTGATCCAGCTCGGAGAAGCAACGGTGAAGACAGCAGCCAAGGGGCAAGCTGTGATTGCCCTGTCCACTGGAGAAGCAGAATACTATGGCTTGATATCAACAGCCTCAACCGCTTTGGGCGAGCAAGCGATGATGGCGGACTGGGGTGTAAAGCTGTCTGTCAACATAGCTATGGATGCCAGCGCGGGCATATCCATCGGCTCGCGACGAGGGCTGGGAAAGGTCAAGCACATTGACACCTGCTATCTGTGGGTGCAAGAAATAGTGGATCAAGGAAGAATACGCCTGAAGAAGGTCAACACGCAAGACATGCTGGCGGACCTCATGACGAAGCCTTTGGACGGCCAAACTGCTACGAAGCTATTGAGTCGGATGGGCTACACCGTCAGGTCTGGAAAGCATGAGCTGGCCTTAGGAAAGGCGTGAAGGAATACCCCAAAGAACTCGCAGGGAAAGCAAAGCGTGATCCCTACTCGGGAGGCGTGACTGGATTTGGGGTATAGTTTGGGTATGGGTCTCATGTACAGTTGTTTCACACTGACGTTACCTTTTGGCTCAAGTGCGCGGTTGCTAAAATAGCGTTTCAGTTTAGGGCTACAACAAGGACCTCCAACACAGCCTGCGCTGGAAGAGTAGAAGCGACAGCTCGAACAGCAGCTGTACTTGGAGCAGTTCAGACAGGCCGGTGTAATGGCGTTCAGAAATTGGTTACCGCCATGGTTCTTGTCATACATCTGGTGTCCTCGGTTGAAATGTCCGTGCTAAAGGTAAGGACAGAACCTGGTGGACACTACGCAGGCATCGGACAGTGCAGGATTCTCGTAGGAGATTGGCATCCCCGATTTACATCCGTAACTTGAGATACAGAATGACAGAATGTATGAGGACATAGCGAGTAATTAAGTGTTGACATGCAAGGCTAAATCAGTGGCGAAGTTGATGACCTTGCTGTGACATTCTGCCGCAAGAGTCTGACCGTGTTTGTCTTAATCAGATTTGGCACCTGATCCTCTATGGCTTCACCGTTGTATAGCTGATAGCAAGTCGTGTCGAATTTCCCCCCCCCCCACCCCCACCCCAGGTCCTAAACCCGACACCCTAAACCTTCATCCCTAAACTCCAGACCTTAGGGTTTAGGGTTTGAGCCGTCGAAGCCGATTTGAGTCTCAAGCTTCTTGGTCTTTGCGAAGTCTTCCCAAGCTGGCCATGGCTTTCCTCGACGGTCCCTCGGCCGAGAGACGGGAATGGTGAGGGTTTTAGCAAGGAAGGGTCATTTCCGAGTTCATATCACCTCACACCCCTATGGTTTGGTTTCGGTAGCGTCCGATTCGGTGATGCGGTCTCCTGGAAATCAAGTCCGATTTGCGCCCTAAACTAAGCCCTAAACCCAGGGTTGGGTTGGGGGCTGAAATGAAGGGTGCTCCAGGAATTAGCGAAAGTTTTGGGACATATTTATTAGGTGGTCTAGGTTCTAGGTTTAGGGCATAGATGGCCACACGAGCTTCAGGAACATCTCCCTTGTGCTATATTCATCAGGACCCTTCGACAGCCCAAAACCCCACAGAATAAGACTTGGGCCTCGGGTCACCGAAGAGGTATCGGAGCGGAGATGACAGTGGAGGTTACCTTCGTGTACAACCGCACTTTTATCGTTGAGGCGTGAATTTCGTGGCTTTAGAGTATTAGGGCTTGGGATTTAGGCTTTAGGGCCTCAGGGTAAACGGCAGGGCTGGCTTATGGGCTTTAGTAATTTCGGAGCTATGTTTCCGCACGGCTCCGGCGTAAAGGGGGTTGGAATTCTGTGTCGAATGGTGAGGGTCTTTAGTTGAACGCCCAAGAGGTTTGGGACTCTTTGTGGAGGT
>CAJNDT010005445.1:1099812-1152312 GCA_905221615.1 Symbiodinium sp. CCMP2592 | reverse complement strand
TCGGGATTCTAATATAATATGTTGAGTTTTTGATATTGTATTGTTTTCTATGATATTATACGATACTATATTCTATACTGTATTATGAGATTTTGCGCTTCAGAGTGTAGGGTTTACGGATTCAGGGTTTAGGGTTCAGAATTTGGGTTTTAGGGATTCAGGGTGTAGGGCTCAAGGCTTAGGGTTTAGGATTCAAGGTTCAAGGATTTTGAGAGTATCACGGGTCGATGGACACTCTACGGAGTTTCATTCATAAGGGGTTTACGCGGATCTAGTGGGTTTAGGCTTGTAGTAACAGTGTAGCGTTTAGAGCTTCCGGGATTGGCTTTGGGCTGCAGATGTTTCTTCGAGAAGTTTGTTCTACCTGCATGGAGGTTTACGAGGGCTCAAACCAAAGCTAAAAGGACATCTACTACGGGACAGGGCTTGTGGTTTGGGCTTCTTGTTGGTGGTGGCTACCGGGATTGAAGCCCTTGAGTATGGATTGCAGGTTCTAGCACGGGAGCCTGAATAAACAATAGCCATATATATATATATATATATATATATATACACGCCCTGATGGTCCTGGATAACGCCCCGTGCAGCTCTATTTCGATCTATCACGGCCGCTGCATTAGCCGTGGGCCCCAAGGGTCGGTGAAGGGTTTATTGGACCCGAACGCTTTACCCTAAACTCGAATGGGATGGTTTAGAGTTTGGGTGGGGGGCTCTAGAGCGCAAGTCTAAGTCTCACATAAGGGACCCTACTACAAATCAGTCCCAATCCCCCGAAATTCTAAGCCCTCAGCGTTATGGACCCTTACGAGTTGAACCCTCATGTCAGGGACCTCCGTGAAGCAGCTTTCGATCTTAGGAAAGCAAAACTCATCACACCCTTCGTCCTGGAGACCGGAAGTAATGAATCAATCGGCACACTTTAATACAGGGGCCTCAAGAGTTTGTAGCACTGTTCTCTTCTTTGGGGTTCCTGATTACACGTATCGCATGTTGTGGCCCGAAACCTTGATCTACGTATTTAGGCCACTATCGTATTCATCCACATTCTGTGGGATTGATGTAGGGCGTGATGCTTAGATTCAATTTTGAATGGTCTGGCGTCACGGTTTATTGTCAGGGTGTAGAGTGTGTGCTTTGGTTTAGGCTTTCAGGCTTTTGTTCCTCTTGCTCTTTCTCTCTGCCTCTGTCTCTCTCTCTCTCTCTCTGGGTTGTTGCTGCTGTGCCCCGAAGCCCAACGCCCATAGTCTGAGTCGCTCTACATCTGCTCTTGCAGTTTTGCCTGAATCGGAGGATAGGATGAGAGGCTTGCAGATCTCTGCAGTCGTAAGCACGGCCCTGACGCCTAAATCCTAAAGCTTCAACCGTGACTTGAGACTACGTCCCCAAAACCCTGAAGCCCTAAACTCCAAAGCCGTAAAGCCTTCCAAGCCCTAAAACAGCGGCCGGGTCCTAGTGCTCCCTAAGCCCTAGACTCTGAGCTCTTTGAACCACCTGTCGGCGGTTCTGGAGCTATAGGGTTCGGGTTTGGGACTTTCAGGGGCTTGGGATTCGTATGCCTGAGGGAGTCAGGATTCGTGGCCTTTGGTTGTCTACAGCTTGCAGGGTCTGGTTTTGAATTGATTTAGTGGTTGTCATGACATCTGTTAGAGATGTTAGAGTAATTATGCGGTCCAGGAGCTTAGGGCCTTGGTGTCGGATGCAGGCTACGTGCGCTCGCTGGGTATCTCCAGCATGCGCAGCATCTGCATCTCGGCCCTTCACAGATTCAGAGTTTACTGCGACTTTAGCCGATTCGGCGTAAGGACTTAATGCTTAGGAGTAGGACCTAGGGCAAAGGCTCTGAGATCAGAACTTGGGGTGCCGGACTTCGGCACAAGGACAGAGTAATGATTGAGATACCTGTCAAGCTAATTCTTCTTATACAGTGGCGCTACGATGTAGTACCATACATAAGCAGTTATGCAGTATAATTACCCGAAGGCTCCAAAGTAGTTCCTTTTTGGGATTACCTTATAGGGTTCTAAATACGAAGCCCAAAAAGGAACTACGATGGAGCCTCTAATTACATTGTAGTTACAACGTTCTTGGAGAGTCCGAGAAGATGAAGCTTGATTTAAAACCTTGTGTAGGGTTTAGGGTTTAGGTAACCCCAAGCCCTCAACCAACTTCTACAAGGAACCCCTTGCCTATTTCGAGCTATTTCACTTGGATAGATACGGGTGTTGGGAAATAAACGAATTTCTTAGGACAGATATTTAGGTTGGTGGGGTGGGTGGTGACATGGCCCAAAATAGGCAAGGTATCCTAAGATTTCATCATGTGTACCTAAGCCCTGAACCCGAAGCGTTCTTGATTTGAAGGTCCAGATGTTGGAGAAAGCCTCCATGCTCCAAGAAGACACAAGGCCGCCTCCCAAAGTTTAGTAAAGCCATTGGAGTGGACTTGGAACACTGGCCCTGCCTGTAGCCCCCATTGTATCCTTTTGTTGGGTTTGACCAGTTTTATGTTTAGGATGCTACAAAGTACCTCAAACAGGGAACTCTTATGGATACTACAGGTAAACCCTGAAGTGATGGTGGTCAGCTTTTGGTAAAAGTCTTATTCCAGGCTTAAAGTGGTTTAGTGGATTAGCTGAAGTGCTCTTTTCAAAGCGAAGGACACCCTGCCACCCCAAATCCTGAAGTGCTAATTCCGTAACCGTTGGTTCTATAGCAGCAGCCAGAAAGTTAGAACATCATTGTCCTTATGCCCTTAAGGTATCGTATACAGGATCCTAGCACGAATCCTCCTAAAGCCATGTTCCAACTTTTTAGCTTCAACCCACGAAAATTAGGATGCCTGGCTTCCTGTTGTCCAGAGCCCACGGCTCTTCGACTGGCCCAAGCTGTTGTACCGATCGCCTGGTTGTAAATACTAAATCTATCTCACAAATTAATTCGAACTGTGGACGTAGCAAAGAGTACATACATATATATATATACACATACAAACACATTCTTATATATATATATATGTATATATGTATGTATAATATACATATACATATGTACATGTGTATGTATGTATGCTGTGTGCATGTATGCATGTATGCATGTATGCATGTATGCATGTATTCATGTATGCATGCATGCATGCATGCATGCATGCATGCATGCATGTATCTATGTATATATGTGCGCGTGTGTGTAGGGGCATCGTCGGGTTTCGGTTTGGGGATTAGGCGGCTATTGCCAGGAACCAAGAAAGAAACCCAACATAAACTTGATCTGCGAAAAGCAAGGATTGTCTGATATTGGTTTTTGTTTAGGTGCTGTTTTTGTCCCGTTCCGACCGAAAAGGTATGTTCATTTTCTCAGTAGGATACTGAACAGGCTAGGATAGGATAGAACTGTATATTATGGATCCTGAGGATTGCCAGCGGAAAGTGGGATAAGATAAAAGGCGAACGACTTGCACAGGCTTCTCTTGTTATTCATGGCTCCAAGGTGGATCGTTGGCCAACAAGTTCCTTTTCAGTGCAATATTTATTTCGGCCACCCGCCTCGAAGAAACCATTTAATGATTTAATGTCCATGCAGACCCGGTAGAACGTTATCGGGAAACTACCGTGAACCCTATTCTCCACATGATGAAGGAGTTTGCCGGCACAGGCTCGAAGAAGACAGCTTCCTGTTGCCACCTTTCAAACAACAAAGAGCGTTCATGGCTTCGGAACACGAAGGACATCAGTATAATCCTAAGTAGCACACTTCCCTGCAGGCAGCACGAGACAGAATCCGTTAAGTTAACGTCTCTTATGTGTACTGTCCTTCCAGCCAAGTGCCGAAGCGTTGATTGAAGACTCTTCACTACTGCATCGGGGACGCCTCCGTCCTCCACAAAAAGATAAGGAATCTCTAAGTACAAGTGCTGGGAAATGAGAAACCCCGAAGACATTGACAAAACTTCACGAGACTCTGTACATCCCCTGCAGCTGACAAAGCCCCCAGATGTAGCAGAAGCTTGACACCCCAAAGCTCGTCCGCCCAAACTCGTGCTAGGGATGCCAAAAGCCCGTGGCCCAAACTATGTCCTAAACCCCGGAGCCCGAAGCCTTAAACTCAAAGATACAAGCGAAAGGCCTTAAAGGGAACTCCAGAAAGTTGGAATATAGACTAATTGTAGGATCCCCTATAATTTACCTTAAAGGGGTTACGATAGTGATATTCCAACTTTCTGGCTTCTACTGTAAGGTGGAAAATGACTTGGAACTCTAAGCCTCAAGCCGAAGGCCGCAGATCGTCCTGTCGTTTTTTGGCAGGCGACCCGTTCTCATGGCCTTGAAGACAGGCTTTAGCAGTACGTGTTAGGTTTTGGGTTGAGGTTCCAAGACCCTAAACCCTAAACCCTAAAGAGTCAGTCTAGTGAATCTTCGGGTTAGAACATGAATATGTTTAGGTTTTGGGGGTGAGAATTTGAACAGTAACAGGAGGGGATAGTGTGCTAGCTGGATAGTGTCTGTGATGTGCTTGTCGGCTGTTGGGGCTTAGCGTCTTGGGATGTCGGCTTGGGCTCCGGGCTTGATGCATTGCTGGCCCATTTCTGGGGCTAGTCTGGAGCCAGGTGGAGAAAGCAAAGAGCACGCAGAGTTGAGGAATGTGGATGTAGGCTTTGGTCAAGAACCCGGATTGTTGGAATTCCTTCCTTCAAGACCTTGCGTAATAACTGGGCTGGAGAGCTGCAGGTTTCCAAATCCCAAAATCCCACACCCGTTACGAGCCTCACGCCTTGACAAGGCCCCTTTGCGAAATCCTCAATACCAGTATCCAACATGCAGACCTTTAAGTGAGCGTTCCATGGATCAAGACAATCGCTCCCCCACTCTTAAACCCTAGTTGAGGACTGAGTCCTCAGAGCTCTTACTTCTACTCTTACTCGTACTCGTCCTACTCCTCCTCTTCCTCTTTCTCTTCCTCTTCCAGTTGCTCTTCCTTTTCCTCGTCCTCTTTCTTTTTTCTTTCTCTTCCTCTTTCTCTTCCTCTTCCTCGTCCTCTTCCTCTTTCTCTTCCTCGTCCTCGTTCGGCTTCCTCTTCCTCTTGCTGTTACCCTGACCCTGATTCTGATTCCGACTCTTGCTCTTGCTCTTACGACGACAACTACCAGTTATGATTTTTGTTTTAGAGCTCGTACTCGTACTAGTACTCGTGCCGGTACCAGGGCTAGCACTCGACCTCTACCAACTACTTTTTTCTGCGGCTTTCTTGGAGCACATCCAGTTTGCTCGGTATTTAGAATACTTTTCCAGTGTCGTTTTTGCAAACTCGAGCTTGGGATTTCCCTGCAGCGTTGGGGGGTGTAAGGGCGTCGAGGGGTGGGAGTGGGTGGGATCATAACGACATCCCAGAGCGCACACCGCACACCACTTAAACAGCACTCCGACAAGGTCGGGGCTTTAGGGGGGGTGGGGAGCCGTTCTCACAGACAGCTGGCGCTTTGGTTCTTCGTCAGTAGTGATTTTCGGCTTTTGCCTTTCGGGGCGTTAAATACCGTGCAAAACGCACGTGCTACTAAGAAGGCTTTAATTAAAGCCTTCTTAGTAGCACGTGCGTTTTGCACGGTATTTACGGTGTTGTCGTACTATACTACCAGCTTTTGTGCAGCAGTTTCTGCCCTGTCGAGTTTGCAACTTCAGCTCCTGTCGCAGTTTCGGGGCTTGAGCCTGTGCAACTTCAGCCGCTGGCAGCCACTGTCCAACCCGGATTTGGTTCGTGTAGTTGGTAGGAAAGGCTAGGAGGAATAGACGATGAGCAGGAGGAGGAGGGCTGCATGATTGAGCCCCAGACCTGGCACCAGGAACTGCCCCTCAGCGTCGCCTGTATTAAACCTTCAAGCCACAATCCTAACCCTTTAGCCTGCAGACCCTGAGTTTAAGCCCCCCCCCCCCCCTAAACCCTAAACCCTAAACAACTAGCTCTGCGAGGAGAGTTGCGGGAGCAGAGGGCACCCAGACCTTTGCATCTCGCCGGAAGGTTCAGGATTCACGGAGTCTTGGTTGGGGGGGGGTTGCAGCGTTTCCGGTTGAAGCTTTCATATAGACTTGTATGCTTTTGCCTTTACGCTTCTGGGATCCTTCCAAACACATCGCCAATGACAATCGTATGTGAGTTTCTCCCCGGTGGGTACCGCACGAACTGATAGTAATGCCGTCGCCATCTTCGTCGTCGTATATCAAAGGTCGCGGCTTGCATTGTTCTGCGAAGCTCGTCGACAAGAAGATGTACAGGAAAACAGGCGCAAGAGGCTTCTGCATTATCCGTCCTCAACAAGCCGGAGAAGCTGCAAACTGTTGTAGGTCGTCTTCTTTGCCGCTGTCGTCGTCCCCTCCTCGTGATTGTTCATCGTCAATGGCGTGTGCTACTGAGAAGTTCCGTCACCGTCATCAGTGTCTTTCGTGGTATTGAACGTCGTAGTAGCCGGCGTTGTAGTCGACGCCGTCGTCAGTGCAGTCGACGTGGTAGTGGCTTGCAGCCATAGTGGCAGTTAGAAACAGCAGGAAGTAGCAGTAGCAATAGTAGCAGAAGCAGTGGGAGTTTCGTAGCTTAGTCGTAGCCGTAGCCGTACTCGTGGTCGCAGGCACTTTCGCCGTCCTCGTCGTCGTGGTAGTCGTAGTTGTCTTTGCAGTCCAAATCCTAGTCCAAGTCGCAGTCCTAGTCCTGTCTAGTCCTGGCCGTAGCCGTAGCCGTCGTCAATGTCCTCGTCGTCCGTCGTGTTTGTCGTATTCGTCGTACGTAGTCGTCGTCGTGGTAGTCGTAGTCCTAAGGTAGTGGATTGAGTCTCAGTCGCAGTCGTAAGAGGCGGCAGAGCAATAGTGGCTGTCTTAGGCTTAGTCGTGGATAGTCTGAATTGTAATCGGATTGTGCGCAGTCGTAGTCGTCATCGTCGCCATCGCAGTCATGGGTGGTGGTAGACGTAGTGGCAGCAAGAGTAGTGGTGGCGGTAGTAGCAGTAGTATGCAGGAGGGGCAGCAGTGCCGCAGTAGTACAACACAACGTAGTCAGTAGGAGTAGTAGTAGCAGTAGTAGTAGTAGTCGTAGTAGTAGTAGTAGTAGTAGTAGTAGTAGTCGTCGTCGTCGTAGTCGTAGTCGTCGTCGTAGTAGTAGTAGGAGTAGGAGTAGGAGTCGGAGTAGGAGTAGGAGTAGGAGTAGGAGTAGGAGTAGGAGTAGGAGTGGAGTGGGAGTAGGAGTGGAGTAGGAGTAGGAGTAGGAGTAGGAGTAGGAGTAGGAGTAGGAGTAGAAGAAGTAGTAGTAGTCGTCGTCGTAGTCGTAGTGGTAGTAGTAGTGGTAGTGGTAGTGGTAATAGTAGTGGTAGTGGTAGTGGTAGTGGTAGCAGTAGTGGTAGCCGTGATAGTAGTAGAAGTTGTAGTTGCAGCATCAGTAGTAGTAGTAGTAGTAGTAGTAGTAGTAGCAGCAGCAGCAGCAGCAGCCACAGCAACAGCAACAGCAACAGCAACTGCAACAGCAACAGCAACAGCAGCAGCAGCAGCCGCGGCGGCGGCAGCAGCAGCAGCAGCAACAGCAACAGCAGCAGCAACGGCAACAGCAGCAGCAACAGCAACAGCAGCAGCAACAGCAGCAGCAACAGCAGCAGCAACAGCAACAGCAACAGCAACAGCAACAGCAAGAGCAAGAGCAACAGCAAGAGCAACGCAACAGCAACAGCAACAGCAACAGCAACACGAACGGCAACGGCAACGGCAACGGCAACGGCAACGGCAGCAGCAGTAGTAGTCGTGGTCGTGGTCTTGGGGTTTCTGGTGTTGTGGTAGTGGTAGTAGGAGTGGTGCCGGTGTTGGTGTCAGTGGCGGTGGCGGAGGCTGGCGGCGGCGGTGGCAGCGGCAGTGGCAAGGGCACTGGCACTGGCACTGTCAGGGGCAGTGGCAGTGGCAGTAGTAGTAGTGGTCGTCGTCGTAGCGGTAGTAGTTGGAGGAACGGTAATACTTGTGTTGGCGATTCTCGGTCCTGAGGTAAGCGCCCATGCATCTATTTCGTGGCTGGCAAGTGCACCACCGGAATGCACTGCAGCTACTGCCACATGGAGCATAACGATCCTCGAAACGCATCTTAGGAAGCCTCGGCGGTTTGGACCTCAACTCAAACTTTGTGTCTGCCCCACAACCGTCGTGAGGACAGCGCCTGTCATCGCGGTTGGAGTTAGAGAGCCCAAAGCCAGCAGTTTGAACATGATTGTTGAAGATGTGGAGCAGTAGGTTCAGCACGAGTCAATTTCATACTGCTGCGCCTGCTCCTCCTGCTGATACGTCTACTCACGGCTACCTCTGCTGCTACTGCTACTGCTGCCATTGCTATCGTTACTGCTGCTGCTGCTGCTACCATATGACTAGCACGAGCAGTACGAAGATACAAGCAGCACCGCCACCACCACCACCACCACCACCACCACCACCACCACCACCACCACCACCACCACCACCACCACCACCACTACTACTACTACTACTACTACTACTACTACTATCACTACTACTACTACTACTACTACTACTACTACTACTACTACTACTACTACTACTACTACTACTACTATTGCTGCTACTGCTGCTACTGCTACTGCGCCTGCTCTTGCTGCCGCTCCCGCTCCTGCGCCTGCTACTGCTACTGCTACTCTTGCTCCTGCTCCTGCTCCTGCTCCTGCTGCTACTGCTGCTGCTACCGCATCTGCAACTGCGACCAGTACCGCTGCCGCTACCGTTACTGCTACCGCTATCGCTACCTCTATTGCTGCTTCTGCTTCTGCGACTGCTACTGCCGCCGAAACGTTAGACCGTTAGACTGCCCCGGACCAGCCAAGGATCGGCCTGCCAAGCTTGACAAGCAGCAGCGCCACAAGTTCAACTTGATGGGCATGCGTGGCTTTGATGTACAGTTTGGGGTCGTGAAATGCCTCTACAGTCTTTCCCGGATGCGTAGAGTGAGGACATGTGAGGACAATAGATTCGCAAGGCTCTGACGCGTTAACTTACCTAAGGGGGCGGCTTTTGAAGCCACAACGAAAACCACGGCAGGAGCGGTGAATTCAGATGTTTTGGAAAGCGCCCAATTTTTTTCGAGTTGCTAACATGTTGGTGCAAATTCGCGTCTGCGCAGCCAGCGGCTTCAACCTCCCAGAGACGACATGTTGACCCGTGTACACCCCGAGCCAGAGCATGCCTTTGAGATTGGCTCCAAGAGCTGATCGTTTCGGACCGCAAAGAGGTTCCATTGCACTTGCCACATCGTTGTTATCTTGACTGTATCTTTCACCATCAAAACTGTTGTTATCATGTTTGTACTATCATTCACGGTCATGATGATCTGACCACTATTAGATACCATTTGAGGTCATCATAGCCACCATGTTCGGGAACCGGTAAATGTGCACGACCTGGACGGTGAAGACTTTTTGCACCACTGCGGTGCCACTGCTGCTGCCACTAGTTCTGGTACTGTACGAGTGCGAGTACGAGTACTGCTACTACTACTACTACGACTACTACTACTACTACTACTACTACTACTACTACTGCTACTACTACTACTACTACTACTACTACTGCTACTACTACTACTACTACTACTACTACTACTACTGCTACTACTACTACTACTACTACTACTAGTACTGCTGCGACTGACTGCTACTATTGCATCCGCTCCTGCTACTGACGATCTCTTCGAAACTCGTCCACGCTCTATACAAGAACTTTGGAATTGCACTTTCTGAGGCGAAGCGCTGCTGATGCTTCATGGGATGTTGACGTCCAGCGCGAAAGAGATACTGGGCAGTGAAAAAGTAGCCGCAAGTCCGAAGCGGAATGGTCGTGAACGGCAATGTAGGGATTTAGGAGTTGCACATGCGCTGTTCAAGGTGTTTGGCAACGTACGTGTGTGTGTGTGTGTGTGTGGACTCCTCTCGTACATGAGGTAAGGGGCTCACAACCCAAAGTTTTGCAGCGTTCACCGTTTTGCCTTGCGATTCGCATCATGACCTCATGTGCTTGCAACTTGTCTTGCTCGCAAACTGTACTGAGCAGTGCAAGAGAGCATGTTTTGCACACCATTGCTTTCAGCAGTGCAGGGGGACAGGGCTCTCTGGTACATACCCTGTCCAACGAAGCTGGGTACCGGAGAGGGAAGCCCGGACTGATCATCCGGGTGTACCTGCAAGGATGTTTGTGACCTCTTAACAGTACAAGCTGTGCATGGTTCCATCCTGTGATATCATCGCTGTGCAAAACATAAACCACTTTTGCGTGTACGGTTGCAGCAATGGCTCAAACTGTTCACGGCACAGCCAGCAAACACTCTGTAACTAGTATCCATCCGCCGGTGCTCAGTCCCATTAAAAGTGCGTGTGCGCGTGGGTGTTGGAGTGGGTGTGTGTGTGTGTGTGTGTCGCGCACCTTCAAATCTAAGCCTCGTCAGCAGCTTAGGGAGTGTTTGGTAGCTGTTTGCCCGACATACTTCGAAAGCTGTTCAGCTTCTTCGTTCAGCCCAACCCTCAAACTCAAGCTTCAGGTAGGGCCCAAAGAATTAGACGAGTTTTCAAGTTTTCTGTTTACCGTATACTGCCAAAGGTTTAGGAACCCCCAGGAATCATTTCATCACGTAGTCAGGCCCCTATATTGCATCCGGTACTTGCAGCCCCGGGCCAAGGGCACAAGCCCCAAGAGCCTGTGTTTAACGAAGCTTTGTTCGATTTCGGTACTAGGTATCGGTAGAGTTTGGAGTATTATTTGCATGATGAGTACCATGAGTATTATGAGTGTGATGGAAAGTACGAGTAGTATAGTATTACTAGGATTACCACTCACGGTTAACAGAAGCTGTTTTGTATCAGTATGATTATAGTTCTATTGCTGCCACTCCAATGATTTGTACGATGCGGTTGAAGTAGGATGAATAGTAATTACTGCGATGGTTTTTGTCTTGTTTAACAACCCGAAGCGAACTTAACTTTAGAGATGCCAAAAGACAAGTCAGCTTAGCATCGGGGGTACACGGCGAGAGTTCTGGAGCGTACGAGTCCCAAAGACGAGTAACACCATTCTTGTGTAAGCCTTGTATCACGCTACTCGACAACTCTTTCCGCATGTTGGTCAGTATTCAGTATTCGTAGTGCAGGACAGCCTGCTTTGGGGCCCCTTGCAGGTTTTACAGTGTCTGAGGAATGACGGAGCTCTGGGGCAGTCTGAATCGCTATGTGGCATGGGTGGGCCACTCTCAAACTGTGTCAAGATCTGAACTGCCAATGAAGCCGAAAACGCCCTAATCCATAGATCGTGTACACTGTAAGGCCTCAGCTGTAATAACCCTAAGCCCTAAACCAAATCCTTTGATCACAAGAGACGGAGCTTTGCGAGGAATGGCTTCCTGCCATTGGCGAGAAATACGCTGGGCCTGGTGGAAGAGGAGGCCATGCGGGGGGCGGCGGGGGTCATTTATTTATATATATATATATATATATATAAGGCGAAGCGGTTAGTCAAGATTTGAACTCTAATTTTGGGCGAAGGGCGGATGTGTCTGTAGGGCGGACGGGATCTATAGGGTCTGTAGGGATCATGACGATCAGGGTTGTGGGGAAGAGAGTTGGCAGATAAGCTGTACGGATTAGGAAGTTTAGA
This sequence comes from Symbiodinium sp. CCMP2592, assembly GCA_905221615.1. Taxonomy (NCBI): domain Eukaryota; class Dinophyceae; order Suessiales; family Symbiodiniaceae; genus Symbiodinium; species Symbiodinium sp. CCMP2592. The sequence continues at coordinate 1,140,650 of CAJNDT010005445.1, read as the reverse complement.
GTCCATAGATGTGGCATGAAGGGTGTAGGGTTGAAGCTTCACGGTTGCAGCTTGAGGGCACGAATTGGAAGGAGAGTTGGGGGCTTCGGATGGTTGGAGTCAGAGTGGACATTGAGATTTGTCTTCTTGCGGTGTGGAGGGAAGAATGGGACAGGAATCGGACTGCTTGATCTTGAACAGATCTGCGCCCAGTTCCAGACCAATGCGTGGGTAGGGTGTGTTTGCGAGTGCCCTTGAACTGCCGATGCACAAAGTGACCAAGCTGAGCATTGCGGAGATGGTAAAGGGGCCTTGTGGCTTAGGAGTAGAGCAGCAGGCTTCGTTCCAGTGTCCGCAGATGTAGATTATCCCGGCGCCTCTTCAAGGGTTGTCCATGGTTTCGCAGTGCCTCGACGCCAGCAACCCACGAAGTATTCGGTCGGTTCGCGGTAGGTATGTACATATTACAAAGATCTCAGAACGAGTTTGGTCTGATAAATCTGCTTGTCATCGTTATTGATCGCAAGGACGAGTCCTGGACTGTAAATGATTGCCGTTATGAACGGGTAGCTGGTAGCCGCTCCGTATGCTTTGCAGGCCATGAAGCATGATGTCACCGAGGACCGAGATGCTTGAGGGGAGCTTCTGAGGGGGTAGGTTTTTTGGGGCTCAGCCCGGCGTTCGGGGTTTCGGGGTTTCGGGGTTTAAGGGTTTAGGATTAATTTGGGGATGTCCGGGTTGTCGTGTAGCAGGGGATCCCCTGAGAATCATGCCCTCAAGAGTGCAGTGCTTCGAAATCGGAATCGGCAGTCGAACCGACAGTACATGGTTCATGTCTTTCAGTAACTCTGTCAGTATCAGTATCATCATTCTCATTCTCATTCTTATTGTCATGACCATCTTTTACCCACAACTCACAAAACCCAGCCAGCGCCAGCCCGTCATCCGCGAACCCCAAGCCCTAAGCCCGAAACTCTCAATCCCAAGCCCAGCCCTAATACAGGGGCCGGGAGGTTTGTTATCAATGCCGCCTTGTCTGTACTATTCTATTGCCATGGCTCACAAGCCCAAGTCTCTATACATCGTACTTTTTGAGATGACGCCCGAGCTCCCAAAATCCAAACCCAACGCCCTAGGCACTAAATCCTACACTGTAGTATGCCTAAAATCTAAGCTTCAAGCCAGGTGACGAGCTCTGAAGCCGTGTACCGACGGCTGGAGCGAGCCACTTGCCTCGCGGTTTAGGGTTTAGAGGGTTTCCGTTTTGGGGTTCAGTTCCTTTAGAAGGTCACAGTTAACAGGTTTCTTGTGAGGGTTCTTTGGCGGGGCTCTTTCAAAGGTTCTCCATGGCTTGGGCTGTTTGGGGATTTGGTTTAGGATTCGGTTTGGGTTATGGTCTCAGGGTTTTGTTGGGGGTGAAGGTTGCAGTGCCATGAACGGACAGTGCAGGTTTACGTCACTTCAACGGGCTTGCTGCAGACTCCTGATTTATAAACCTCGTTAATTTAGGGGTTCCTTATATCTGGGATCTTGCTACTCTTCTGGGTTCTATCTAAGTAGGGTCCTCCAGTTGATAAGGAACATCCCAAGGCTCTGGCACTCCGTTAAAAGGTACTCGGAAAGCTAACAGGAGGGGGGGTTCGGAGTAACTACGAGCACCATGGCTTACAGTTTAAGGTTTGGGGGTTTATGTTTGAGGGTTGAGGGCTACTATGGCTCTACTTCCAAAAAACCCTGAAACCCTAGTCTAATCATGTAGGGCCATGTGAGATGCTTTCTGAGACTTCACATGTCGACGCGGGGATCTGCAAAGGGCCGCAACCACCGCTGTTGCAGGGCTTCGTTCTAGAAGGGTGGCCCCGAGTCCCCCAAGAAACCTTAAAAACTGCCGTATACCTCAACCCCAAAACCCCCCTCACCCCTAAACCCTAAACCCTAAAACCTAAAACCCTAAACCCTAAACCCTAAACCCTAAACCCCCAAAACCCGAAGCCCCCACCCCCCCCCACACCCCAAAAGCCTGAGGTCCAAGACCCGAAGCCCCCCAAGCCCCCAAGGCCCAACCCTAAATGCAAAATCCCTTCAGGGGTTTTGAGGGTTTAGGATGCATGTAGGGTTCCAGAATTCGGGCTGAGGGCTGGGCACTTTTGATTTTGGGGTTTAGGGTTTAGGGTTTAGGCTTTGAAGCTTGGGATTCAACACAAACTTAGACGGTAGCTTCACGCTTAATACTTAAGACACCGAGACACAAGGTCCTGGTACGCATGCCCTTCCATCAGCTTGCTCTTCTCGCTGTCTCAAAGGCCAACATTGCGGGCTTTATGATTTGAGGGTTCGGTTTAGGGTTTAGGGTTAGGGTTTAGGGTTTCGGGTACCAGGTTCGAAGGTTGGAGCTTAACCCTGGGGCCCTCCGCCCGAAACGCTGGGCCTTGTGCTGTGATGCGCTGTCGGCGTCTCCCCAGAAGCCTCAAATCCGAGACTGGAAGCCTAGAAGCGAAGGTTGCTAGGGCTATGCGGGCTTGGGGCCTAGAGCTTCGGGCATTCTGGCCGTCGCTGGTGTGTGTGGGGCGTGGTTTGCGGTTTGTGCAGCTCTTTAAGGACTCCAAGAGCCTTGAGCGACCAAAGCTGTAGATATTGACGGGCGGCCGATAAAGCATCATGAGTTTGTACTGATTCTACTTTGTCGTGCAGGGTGCTCAACTTCGCAGGGCAAGCTCCTGAATAACATAGAAGCATGACTCATTCGTGATCGTTAGGGCTCCTTGTAATTTATTTCTTGTGGTTTAAATTCAGAGTAAATTTAACACACCAAAACATGGTTCGAATTTATTGCACCCTTCAAGCTTTAGGGTCTTTTCTGGATGAAGTACGGGTGGCCTCCGTGGCTTCTCACGAGATCCAGGTCCTAAACCTGCTCGAAACGATGGCAATCGCAACGGCTAAACCTGAAGCCCTCACCCCTAAAGCCCCCAAACCGTGTAAACCCTAATACTGAGCCTTAAACCCACCACGTGCCCCAAGTAGGGTTCGACAGCGGAGACCTCAACATCCAGGCTTTGTGAGCTAAAGGTCTACCTTTTACAGTTTACGGTTTAGGTCAGAGAGTTTGGGGTCAGGCTTCTGAATAATGAGTAATGTCATGTCTTGGCATGATTTCCTCATGGTTTTACTATCCCTCCCAAAGTCTCGTTTTCATCATAAAGGTTCCTGCATGCTATAGGCCTATAGAGTCCTTTGGTTGAAGGTTTTTCAGGCTTGAGCGTGTCGGTGTAAACGTTACGGCCTAATGTCGCCCTTCCTCGGTTCCTGTTTCCCTCCGCCCCCCCTCCGGGGTAGCAAGTAGTTCGGGCTCTCACATGTAATTACCGGAAGATATTCAAAGCCGCCGTGAGAGCAGGCAGATTCCAGCGAGTTTGGTGAACTTATGGTGACCAGCAGCTGGGAGCAAGCCTGCGTGGGCTTTGGGGGGTTAGGTCAGAGTACTAGTGAGGAGTCCAGCGTCCTAGCTGGCTCCTATAGTCATTCTTGGCCCACCCGACTTGGATGCTTGTAGGGTCAGCAAGATGGATGATATGGGGCCTACTTGGAGGTTCATGGGTAGTTATAAGTAGGGTTATCAGTCCCCGAATATGAGCTATAAGTAAAGTTACCCTACTCATAGCCCCACTTCTAACTACCCATGAACCTCCAAGTAGAGGGGTTGTAGGGATAGGGCTGGGCTCAGCCCAGGGGTCCTGGTCCTAGTGTTCAGGTATGCGCAACCACCTTACTGAGCTCCTCCAATCCTTGCAAAAGCCTCACAGGCTCGTATGAACCCTTCTAGGGCCTCTTCATTTGGCTGTTCTGTGTGCGGCAGGATCGTGGGAATTTGGTCGAAGCTTCAGGGCGTGTCAAGCCTCTCGTGCAAGTAGGGCTTAGTGTCCGAATCCCTTGCCAAAGTAGCTTAGCTTGAGGGAATTATTACGAGTAGAAGCTGTAACCACAGATGACGGTTTAGCTCCTCTTGAATATTCCGCTCGTGCAGAGATGGAAATTTGGAATCCTAAGCCTGGGCTCTTGAGCCCGAAACCACCACCCCCCCAAGCTGAAATTCACCCTAAAGCCACCTCAGACCTTCACATGGGGGGTCGAAACCAATTATTTTGTGATAGTAAGCTGTGGTGTTCCTTATTATGTTCCTGCTCTGCATGGTACTACCCTCAAATCCTACTTGGAGGTTCATGGGTAGTTAGAAGTGGGGCTATGAGTAGGGTAACTTTACTTATAGCTCATATTCGGGGACTGATAACCCTACTTATAACTACCCCTGAACCTCCAAGTAGTCTACCTTGTTTAGGCCCTTATACTGGACTTGGTCGCAAGATCGGCCATCGCCACTCAAAGCTCAAAACTTTAGCCGAAAGTCCCAATCCCGAAAGCCCGAATCGCATAAAGGGGTCCGCAAGGCCTTGAACCACCAGATTTCGTATCCCTCCACCTTAACTCTTACATGCATTAGCTTTAGACTCGCCGAGGCATCGAGAAGCTGACCGATGATCTCGAAGACAGGCAATTCCTGGGCGTCATGGTGCCAGTTCCCATTAAGTCACTTTGCGGCGACCGCTTTGGGTCTTCCTGAGTTTAAAACGTTTAGGGTCGTCCGGTTTACGAAATCGATTTAGTAGCAACGGCGGCCGCGAATATATGTAATCATGGCAACAGCATGAAGAATGCTAGAAATAGTAAATAGCATCAGCAACAGAATTCTGCAGTGAACGCTGACGTGCCTCATCACGAGCCGTCGCATTGGAAACGAGTCCAGCAATACAGAGGCCGGTATAAGTCGTAAATGCATGTGGACACTATTCTTCAGGGTTCGCAACACGGTGCAGTGCTGGAGGATTCGGAGGTTAAGTTTGCTGGGCTAAGGATTGGGTGTTGCGCGGTGTTGCGCACTGGGGCGTTTGGGCTGAGGGTCCGATGCCCTTGACAGATCGAGCCCAAGATCCGTCGGCATCTTCATCATGTTCATCTTGATGGTGGTGCTGAGAGATTTGGGAGTTTCCGAAATTAGGGATACTGTATTTGGGGTCCTTATAATAAGGATCCTACTATTTAGGTACTATATTGGGGGTCCCATATTTTCGGAAACTCCCATTTCGTTGTAGCAGTAAGGGCATTACTGTTATTGCGATTGCCGTTGGCTGTTGCGTCACGAGCGAGTTATCTGATCACTTTCCTCCTGCTAGTGCTTTTTCGTCTGGCCATAGCTCAGAGCCTGTCCACTGTTTGAGGCGATGTCTGTAAACATGGTAACCGTGGCTATGGTAAGATGGGTGATATTGTGGATGATGATCGTACAAAACATTCGAGGTCATGATTGTAGCGGTAGTGTTGATGATCAGAATAGTGATCGCAATAATTACTGCCACTGTCGTGCTTGTTCTGTGGGTCTTCCAGTGTAACAACATACGTTGCTGTAACCCCCGTATAGTGCTCTTTTAACCTTGTACAGAATGCTTAAGGCTCGTATGACAACCCTTCTTCGACACAAGCCAAAATCAACTCTCATGACCAGTCTCGCCAACACCACTCGAAAACCCCTGACAGAGCGGCAAGTTATCGAGATCTTCGCGTCTTGGGCAGATGCTAGCCGGGACGATTTGAACCCCGAAGCGGGGGGTCCCCAGCCTCAAGCCCTATACCTATACAGTTTGTAGTCGTATCCCTGACCTTTATGGGAATCTGAGTGTGTTTTCGGCAGCGTTCTTCGCAGGGTGGGTCGTGCGACAACTGTATTGCACTGTCCCCAAAGCCCTCCTCTGAATCTTCCAAGCCCCATCAACAAGGGGTAAGGGCTCATCTGCATCAGGCGCAAAGCCGGTCTGAATGTTTGAGCCGGAGGCTCAGACAACTCTTTAAGTTGACATTTTGGAGGGCTTGAGCCTGTAAGCAGTCCCTATAGAAAAACCTTAACCCCCCAAACAATCACTGATTTTCACAACACTTGGGTCTCCGCAGTTTGCGATTTTGGGCATCTGGGGCTCAAGATACTTCTGACTTCTGACCGTTGTGTAACTCTCATGATCTCGGGCTTGAGGGTGTGCAGGGTAACACTCACTGTTTACCCAGGTTTGCCTTTGCCTTTCCCTTATTGGCCTACAGAGGATGTACGAATACTTTTCAGCGGCTTTGAAGGCTCAAAGGGCCAACCTAGTTACAGGTTAGGGTTTAGGGTTTAGGGTTTGGGGTGGACTTTTCGTTTCAGACTTGAGTATCTTTGTTGATGGTTCAGGCCGTTGCTTTTTGAGTATTCACTCTCGCACGTGTGGCGAGATGATATCTAGGCTCTGACAGGTTAGTGATTACATTAATTCTCCTGAAGTCGTTGAAGAAGGACACTAAACAGTAGGACCACTAAAAATAGGGAGACACTCAACAGTAGGACCACTGGCGCATGCACTGCGCGGCGATACTGCGAACTTGACGAAGCTCCCTGGGCTGCTGTGCAGGAGACCCGCTTGGCACGTGGCCATCGACGTGGCTTCCCACAGGAGATGTGCCCACTGCCACTACAAGCCGCATCGTTGGCACTACGTAGGCATGCTAGCTGCACGTAAAGCGCCCAAGTTCTTGTAGAATCCGAACTCGCAAGCATTAAATAGGAATAGTTTATCGTCGATCAGAGTTTATAATGAGATCCGCAGTCCCGGTTTCGAAATGTTGAAAGGAGTGCCAGCACTTGTTTCTACGATCGGTCCCGAGAAGCTGGAAACAAACAGCCTAGAACAAACAGGTCATTTGCATTTCATACAGGGGCCTAAGTAATTACCCATACTATTTTTTTTGGGGGGTGCATCATTATAAATTGTAGTACAATTGGCCCGGAAACCCTATTCTAATTATTCATGCCCCTACAGTAGGTAGCACCACGGGCATTTAGCACCTCAGGGTTTCCTCACTGTAGCTGTACTCTAGTATACCCCAAACCCCTATTCGTTGAGGCATGCACTTGTGGCGGTTGACCTTGTGCTTGCTTTGACGTCTGAGCTGTGAACCTTGCTTTCAACTAAGCTGTGAACCTTGCTTTCAACGCCCGAAAAACTCAAAATGAACATCCTAAAGCCAAAAGCCCAATCTCCAAAACCGAGGCCCTGCCCCCTTAACCCCTGGACCCATACTTGCCCCAAAGGCCGAGACTTGAAATCAAAGCTCCACTTGGAGGTTCATGGGTAGTTATAAGTAGGGCTATAAGTCCCCTAATATGAGGTATAAGTATAGTTATCCTACTTTTAGCCCCACTTATAACTACCCATGAACTCCAAGTAGAGACTCCACCATGATACTGAGGTGAGTGTTCTCTGGCTTAGGCCGTCTCACAGCTGCAGGACAACAGTAGGAAACAGTATACCGCTTCTGGCTTAGGGTTTGGGCTTCAGTTTTTCTGTCAGGTCTTGGCAGCTTTTGTTGGTTAGGCTTCAGGGGTCGAGGCTGCAGACCTTTTCGCCCAAACAGGTCAGGATTTCTACTAGAAGGATTTGGGTTGCCTGCAATCCTCAGACCCAATCCCAGGTGACACTTTTTCCGAGAGACCGAAAGCCCCAAACCCTCAGATGTTAGTTATAGTTACGACTCCAAGGTCCTTGCTTTCAGCACTGTCATCTGAGTGTGTGCACGATCATGGATTTAGGGTTTTGGGTTTTGGGTTTAGGGTTGAGGTTGCTTAGGGTCGAAAGTCGTTTTCAATGCGTTTTTGGTTTTACAGGTGGAAATCTCTAAGCCCTCATCCGGATGCTCAAGAAAGCCCTGCAACTCTCGACTGAAACGTGCGAAAGGGTCAGCCCCCAACAGTAAGCTTAAAAAAACAGTAAGCCTACACCTCACACCTAGACCCAAACCCCGGAAGCCCCAAAGTCCCAAGTACCAAAGGCCCTGGAATCCTGAGTCCTAACATCCTAAAGCTTCAAACACTAAAGCCCAAACCCAAAATCCTTCAAGCCCCAGACAGGACCGCACCGCTGGAGACGGTGACTGTTGGAGGCTTCACGTCAATAGCTGTACCTCCATCGAAGCAGATATTGCACCACTCAACGCATGATCCTGAACCCTGAAGTCTACTGTTCAAGCTCTAGGATCAAAGCAACAGGGCTTGAGTTCAGGTTCGTAAGAAGGAGAAGAACATTTAAGAACGGTACTACACGCACGCACACGCACAGACACACAGACACACAGACACCCAGACACAGACACACACAGAGACACACGCAGACACACAGAGGCATCTGTGAGCTTCCGCGTCGTAAGAAGTAGAGAACGTCTCTCACAGCTGGCGGCGCCTAGGTAATATAGTAGGGTTATAGGTCCCCCAATATGAGTTATAAGTATAGTTACCTTGCTTGTCACCCCCACTTATAGCTATCCATGAACCTCCAAGTAGGTAATAGAGGGGTCGGAAGAGCCAAATACATGACATATTCCCCCTGTTGCCTTCTAAGGGCCGTCGCAAGAGTATCTTTTTTCGCTGTCTTGCACGACATGTGGACCCTGTTCTGCAAACTGGAGGGTTGAGGGACATTGTGTCTATTGGTCGATTTCGATTAAATACCTGAACATCTCTAAGCCCTCCTTGAACAGTGCAATACCTGCATTCGCCTGGGATGCGCTGGCCAGATGCACCGGCGCAGTCGTGGGCTCAGCTGTCGGGGGTGGCGTCTATGTAGCTTTGTCGGGAGGCGGGCCACGAGTTGGAGTTCGGATGTCGGCCCAAGGTTTAGAGGTTTAGGAGTTAGGGTTTTTGGTTTAATTTGGGTCTAGGATTCGTTGTGGCCTTTACATACATACATACCTACAGGGTATGTATACCCCGAGCCCTCAACCCATGCCGTCTTCTCTAAGGCCATGGCGCGAGCTGCGCGGAAATCCTCTATAGTGTGCAGCTGGCAGACAGACCTCATCATAGAGCTCAGGGCACGATTTTAGGGTTTAGACCTAGACCATGTTCACTTCAACTTCAGGGTTGTCCAATGCTGGCGCACCACACGTAATCGAGGCTATGCATAACAACTGCTGTTGCTACTAACGACGACGGCGACGACGACGACTACTGCTACTGCTACTGCTACTGCTACTGCTACTGCTACTACTACTACTACTACTACTACTACTACTACTACTACTACTACTACTACTACTACTACTACTACTAGCCACCCCCCCCCCCCTACCAACCACCTCTTTTACATACTCTTGTAACCCACATCCGTTTTACTCGGTATTTACAGCACTTTCGTCATGTAGGAACATCTTATGAAGCTAGAAATTTCACCTGCGAGTTTTCAAACTCCAGCATCCGATTGTGGATTTTTTTGTTGTGGGGGTGCGTGGGTGTGCGGGAAGAATGAAGTCGAGATTGTTACGCGGACACCTCGAACAACATCTCCGCCAAGAGCCATTTTATTCGGTATTTACAGTACTTTCGGGATGTCCGCCATCTTATAAAGTTGCCAAGCCTACTTCTGGACTTTTCTACGTTGTCTGTTTGCCTTTGCGAGGGCTTTCAGCGAAAACTCGAAATTGGGTGGGGGAAGGCTTGTTTTACTCGGTCTTCAAAGTAGTTCATCTGGTATGTTAAATCTTCGTCATCATCATCATCAACAACGAACATCATCACGACTTGAACAGAACAGAGAGGCATGCAGATTGCGACTGCGCGTGTCTCGCAGGCTTTTTTGGAGCTGGCAGTCATTGCTTGGCGCGTGTCCCTGCAAGGTTTGGTTGGGCTAGCAGTCAATGGTTGGCGTGGAGGCTTAGCCATACACTAGACCATCGTGGAGCATCGTGGAGCATCTGGGCTACTGTGAACAGTTGCTGTGGATATTCGCTGGCAACTGGTCGAGGCTGCCTGTACGTTATCAGCCCACCCCCCCCCCCCCCCCCCCCCCCCCCCCCCCCCCCCCCCCCCCCCCCCCCCCCCACGCATGCAATCGCATCATGAGCATAGCATACAAAGCATCCTGGAGCATCTGGGCTACTAGGAGCAGTTCCTGTGGATATTCGCTCGCAACTGTTCGAGGCCGCCTGTATGTTATCAGCCCCCCCCCCCCCCCCACCCCAAGCAACGCATGTAAGGGGGTGGTTGGTAGGGGGGGGGCCGCCTACTACTACTACTACTACCACTACTACCACTACTACCACTACTACTACTACTACTACCACTACTACTACTACTACTACTACTACTACTACTACTACTACTACTACTGCTGTTACTACTACCACTACTACGACTACGACGAGTACTACTGCTGCGACGACGACTACGACGACGACGACTACTACTGTGTATTTTTAACTACCACTGATTCGCTACTCCTGCTAGTGTTACGACAGGTAACCAGAGTTGTGGTTCGTGATGGTGACTGAGCTGGGTTAAGTCTGCAAGCTGTAGGGTCTGAGGTTTGGAGAAGTTTGGGTGTAAGGTTTTCGGGATGCAGACAGGGGTCATGAGGTTTGAGCTGGGATTTCGTGAATCTGCACGCACACAAGTCTGCATCATCAATACGGGGTAGGTCGAATTTCTTGTCCAATATGCGGTCCGTGCAGCAGTCCTTGCTTCACGATCGCATTGCTGAGTTGAAAACAGTCTCTGGGCTAGCGAACCTTACGCCTCGAATTTCGGGGACTTTTCAGGGGCCTGTGTGGTTTAGGCATTGGGTTTGTATTGAAGGAATGAACAGTAATTTGGTTCGCAGGCTTTAGTCTGATGCTTGATTTCGACCCTTATGTGGTAAGGTTTGTTTAGTTTGGGAATTTGGGGTTTATACCGTGCATAGTTATACGTTATAGGGTAGGGACTCTTGGAGGGCCGCCCAGTCGACTGCACCAGAATCATTGCAATGGTATGCATGAGCGGGCTGCTTATAAGCGATGTCGAAGCTCTTATGAGTGAGGGGTGGCATTGTGTCTGTACCAACGGCTCAGAGTTTGCGGACTTCAAGGAGGCTCATGTAGCTTGAAAATCAGTAGAAGTGGCTGTGCTCGTCTTATTGCTGGAGCAGGAGCAGGACCAGGAGGAGTAGGAGGAGTAGTAGTGGCAGTGGTGGCAGTAGTGGCAGTAGCGGCAGCAGTAGTAGTAGCAGCAGTAGTAGTAGTAGTAGCAGTACTAGTAGTAGTAGTAGTAGTAGTAGTAGTAGTAGTAGTAGTAGTAGTAGTAGTAGTAGGAGTAGTAGTAGTAGCAGTAGTAGCAGTAGTAGCAGTAGTAGTAGTAGTAGTAGTAGTAGTAGTAGTAGTAGTAGTAGTAGTAGTAGTAGTACAGTAGTAGGAGTAGTAGTAATGACACTAGTATTTTGAATAGAAGTAGTACTCGAAGTAGTAGAAGGAGTAGTAGTCGTTGTCGTAGTAGCAGCAGCGGCAGTTGTAGTGGTCGCGTTAGCTGTAGTGTGGTAGTGGAAGCGCCGGTGCTAGTGCTTAGTGGTGGTAGTAGTGGTCGTAAGTAGGGGTAGCAGTAGTAGCAGTAGTAGCAGTAGAAGTAGAAGTAGAAGTAGAAGTAGAAGTAGTAGTAGTAGTAGCAGTAGTAGTAGTAGTCGTAGTAGTAGTAGTCGTAGTAGTAGTAGTAGTAGTAGTAGTAGTAGTAGTAGTAGTAGTAGTAGTAGTCGTAGCAGTAGTAGTAGTAGTAGTAGTATTTGTAGTAGTAGTAGTAGTAGTAGTAGTAGTAGTAGTAGTAGTAGTAGTAGTAGTAGTAGTAGTGGTCGTAGTGGGAGTAGGAATTGAAAGTGCTGTAATGGTCGCGGTAGCTGTAGTGTGGTAGTGGAAGCGCTAGTTCTAGTGCTTAGTGGTGGCAGTGGTGGTGGCAAGTAGTGGTAGCAGTAGTAGCAGTAGAAGTAGTAGTAGCAGTAGGAGTAGGACTTGGCGGTGCAGGAGCAGGAGCAGGAGAGGGAAGAGGAGGAAGAGGAGGAAGAGGAGTGGGAGTAGCAGTGGGCAATGCAGGTTTATGTCATCAACCGTAGTATCATCATCGCTATCACCAGTTTCAGTAGCTGCAGTCGCGCACCTACAGTCATCGTACAGCAGTGGTATAGAAGCTGAAGCAGTCGTTGTTTTGGTCGGATTGTTACAATGTCGGGGGAGAGCAAAACTAGCGGTGAAGATACTAGACGTAAAGCCTTGCCACATGTCTGCCAAAAGTCTTCAGGGATGGTGATACTTAATGTAGTGGACATGAATAATTAGTAGTAGCGCTGCCGTATAGTCGCTTTTCACTATACGCCAACTCTGTTCCGACCATTTAGGTAGCACATGCCCGCATTAACTTGGCCACGCCTTCGGCCATACTAGAGAGGCCTGAATAATTAGAATAGGGTTTTGGGATTAGATTATACCATAATTATAATGAGGAACCCCCAAATTCGTACAGGTAATTATTTAGGCCCCTGTATTGCCAGACATGCTGCCACACCGCGCTTTGAGGGCCGCGTCGTGCTAAGATTTTAAGACGCAAGTTATGTGTCAAGTGTTCGCATGCCCGTGTACAATGCAGGGCTTTCCGCCCAGCAAGATAGTCGCAGTGTTCATCTAGAGCAAGATTTCCAATCCCGCACATCGGTCTCTAGCTGCTCCCGACGTGGGCTTTCCCAACTAAACCCATGGTCGCAGTCTCCCTACATGCAGTCGGTGTTAACATGATCCTCAGACAAAGCTAGTCGAGCTTCGCAATGCTGTTGCCATCTTGTTTTTTGGCCTTGTGTGGCGGGCATTCTGGGGTTTATATAAAGTTTGCGCATAATTTCGACATTCCATGACTAAAGGGTTTACCTGGAGCCAGCAGGAACGATCAGGAGTTTCTTTGCTGTTAAGCTGCACCATGCTGGATCTACCCATATACCAGTGCCACCAAAGCAAGACTGTCATGTCGGTTCGGTAGGCAGAGTATGGCACAGCAACCGTACATGGTCGAAAAATATCGTTGCCTGGACAAGGCAGTGGCTTGTCACAAATCCCATGCTGAATGTTCGGCCCTATGGGAAAAAAGGACAGAAATCTTCCAGCCGGCTTACCGGAGCTGCGACTATCTTTGACGGCGATACAGAAACATTGTTTAACATTTGCACTTCTTTAAAATAGTTTAAGCAGACGTGGGATGTGTGTGTGTGTGTGTGCGTGTGTTCTTGGGCAACCTTGCTCTTAGTTGGTAACTCCTCAGGGTTTAACACACCCCCCCAAACCCTACTCTAATGCTTCTTGAGCCTCCTACTGTACTAGGGTCTTGAGACCACACGAATGAACATCTACTCGGTTTGTGCAAAACCTCACACGGAGCCTCAATATATCAACGCTGGGCCCCAAATCATGGCCCGCCGCTGCTTCAAAACAACTTTCGGGAGAGCTGCAAACCACACCGCTACCCTCCCAAATTGAAGCACTACCCCAAACCCTGACTCCTGATAACTTCAGCTCCAAAATTCAACTCACAAGATCACCAATATCCCAGGCCCAAAGCGCTCAAGCCCTACGAACCCACCCTAACCTTGAGTCTTCTGTCGCCCTAAGCCCACGCCTTCATCACTATCATTACGATTGTCAATATCATTGTATCTATTGTGATGTTTGTGACTATAATTATTACTATCTCTACGTTCATTACGATGGCAACTATTGCAACTACTACCCTTAATTCCAAACCTCGTGCATTCGAGAAATCAAGCACGCAGTCCCACACACATCTCGCAGAAATGATGCCCCGACTCATCCTGGGGTCCTTCGCAGTCGCTCTGGCCTGACTCGATTCTGACTATGACAGTATAGGGTTCATATGGGTGGTTGTCAAAATTATGGTCCCTCTTCGTATTGTATTAAGGACCCAGAAAGGGACCCTATTTTTGACAACCACCCATATGATAGAAGTTTTCATGTTCAGGATGGTGATGTTCCTCACCACCCGTGTCGCAGACAGGTTGCGCACAATGGCCTCCATTTGAAACAGTTTGCTGTGCTGCTGCACTAGGTGATTTGTTGATTTGTTGGGCATGGTTTAGTCAGTTACCTTGCGCCACGTGGCCAACGCCTTGTGTATCCTTCTGAAGCAGCTCGGGCTGTTCCGCATTAGGGTACTGCTGATGTTGTTTTGTTTCAACACGAACCGACCAGGATCCATGAAATGGAAGGACACCAATTTGTTATCATTAGTTTTGCTGACATGATGATGATGATGGTGATGATGATGTTGATACTGATGATTATGGTCATTCCTTTTATTTGCCACCAACTTTTATTTCTACGACGACGACGGCGACTACTACTACTACTACTACTACTACTACTACTACTACTACTACTACTACTACTACTACTACTACTACGTCTACGTCTACTACTACTACTACTACTACTACTACTACTACTACTACTACTACTACTACTACTACTACTACTACTACTACTACTACTACTATCACTACTACTATTCTTGTTATTGCTATTACTGTTACTGGTACTATCACTGCTATTATTTACTAGTACCATTATTGTTATTATGATTAGTGTCTAGCGTTTTTGTATGATTATCGTTCTTATTGAGATTGTTGATATTATGGTTATGATTATCAGTCTTGGACCTATGGAGGCCCTCGAAAGGGACAGGCTCGTGCAGGCGGCTTGCGCGTGTTGGGCCCAGGCTGGCGACATGCGTTTTTCTAGAAACGAATTTCCCGTTCCCGCCTGGCTGCAAACGAGTGGGGAAATGCAGTAAAAGCATCCCCAGTCATGTTACAAAGCTCGTTTCCTTGAGCATCCAGGACTAAGATCTGTAGTTTTTTCTCGAAGTGGATGCTGACGATGATTGACTCAGCGAACAGGATGCTGACAATCAGCTGTCGTATCTTTTGTTGACTGCGATGACTCAGGCAAAGCAGTTTCAAGCTTGTAAGTATCGCCCTCTGCATATGGAGGGGTTGAGCGTGTGCTCAATGGGTCAAGGTCTTGAAGGGATTGTAGGCATACAGGCACATAGTCTGGTCCCAAAGTCTCTCTCCGATTGCAGCTACGTCGGAATCCCTCACATCGTTGTTCCTTCCCCCCCCCTCCCGCATCTGCAGGGAGAGGCAAGAGTCAAAGTTGTCACGACAAAAGGGAGCCTAAACCCCAAAGCCACAAGTTCCATCATGCCAGCAGACCAGTGGACGATGGAAAGTGGGATCCCTTTAAAGACAACCAAGGCTGGGACGCAGGACGTGATGCGGGCAACCATGCTGGTTGGCGCGGATGGGATTCCAGCTTCGTCTCCGGTGATCGAAAAGGACATAATCAAGGACCTCCAGGAGCCAGGACCTCCGAGAAGCTGCAAGTTCCGAGCTTCAGTGCTGAAGATTCTGAAGATCTGGGGACTTCCGCTAGATCTTATCTTCGTCAAGTGGATGCATGGAAGCGCATGACCATGTTACACCCCTCGAAACAAGGCTTGGTGCTGTACCAGAATCTCTCAGGAAAAGCCTGGATCGCAGCTGAGGAACTTAGCCTCAGCAAGCTCGGCGCAGACAGCGGTGTGCAGTACCTGGAGTCCTGGATCACGGCCCGCTTCCTTGATTTAGAGATCACCAGGATTGGGCGGGCGCTTAGCGATTTCTTTAGACGACTTCGGAGACGGCAAGGGCAAACTGTACGTGAATACAATACAGAATACGATCGGCTCTATGGACGTCTTCGAGAAGTAGGATGTTGCCTTCCTGAAGAATGTGCTGCTTGGGTATATCTCGACCGCCTACAACTAGAAGAGCCCCAAGAACTTAATCTCCTTGCCAGCGTTGGGAACAAGTACGACTTGCTGAGGCTCCAACAGGCGGCAGTGCTCCACGACCGAGGGCGCAGGAAGCCTTGGGAGTCCAATGCTGCCAAGGGTCGTCGCACGAACTATGCCAACATGACCGACGAGGTTGACCACGACGACCCCGACGACGAGACCGGCAACCTCACCGACGGAGAGGAAGGGATCCCTGAGGAAGTTGCCCAGGCGTGGATGACATTTCGCAGCGCAAAGGACAAGTACAAGGCCCAGCAGCGCAACCGAGGCTACCAAGGTGATGGAGAGCGGCCGCGAGATCGTGGAGGCGAGCCTACGTTGAAGCAGATGAAGTTGAAGTCGTTCTGCAGCGGATGTGGACGGAGAGGTCACTGGCACAAAGACCCGGAGTGCCCCAACAATCAGGGCGCCACCGCGGGCACCAAGGCCGGCGGCGGGAACGATGGTGGAGGGCAAAGCCGTGGAGGAAAGGACCCCGCCAGGGAGGTCGCCATGACTACGGTCTTGCCTGCCAGCATCTGCGCTCTGAAGCATGAGGGCCACTCGCTCATGGCCGTGACGGACACGGCCTGTGCGCGAACAGTGGCTGGAACGCAATGGCTGCAGTCTTACACAGACCTTCTTGCCGATCAAGGAGAGCGACCAGCGCTTCACAAGGAAAACGAGGCGTACCGTTTCGGCACCGGCAAAGTGCATGTGTCCACCTTCTATATCGTGGTGTGCTTTGAGCTCGGGAACAAGATTGTCAAGGTTCGCACGAGCATAATCACAGGTGATGTCCCCCTCCTGCTTTCCAAAACAGTGCTCGGGAAGCTCGGGATGGTTTTCGATGTTGAGAAAGGCAAAGCCGATTTCAACAAAGTCGGACTTACTGACTACATGTTGCTCACGACGCCAAGCGGTCACCCGGCGATACCCATTGTGCCCGCAAAGGCTGGCACCGGAGGGACTTGCACTCTCCAGATCGATGACCTCCGACTCGAGCCGCGTGAAGCATACATGGACGTGTTTGCACTTGCGTACCAAGGCCCCAACAGATCCCAGCACACAGGAATCTATCAGCCCAAGAAGCTCGACCCAACCATCACAAACCTCCTCAGTGAAGACAGCCTTGCTCAAGATCCTTTCTTTGTGTGGTGGAAAAGTACTACAGTGGATCGTGACTTCTGGCTAGAGACCCCCGCTACTTGGATTAGAGTTCACGTTGTACCTCGAAAAGGGCTGTTTAACCCATCAACCTGGAGAACCTCAGCCACGCTGCAAAGGGACATGCTGCTTGCTTCGATCGGGTCCACACGAGTGACTGAGAGTGTGTGCTGCACTTCCGGCAAGTGGATAGAGCCGATTCTAGATCACTGGAAGGACGGTGTCTTTGAACAACCAGCACATCCGCAACTTTGGGCTGGAAGAACTGTCTTTTACAAGAAGGCCCGAGAACCTGTTCCTGATCCCGCCCTTGCGAGCGATGAGCTCCGAGCCATGCCAGGGACCACCGCCGCCGATCAGCAAGATGACGAAGACCCAACTTCTGGCCGAGAGCTCAAGGTTGGGGCTGGTGGTGCACACGAGCTGGACGGTGGAAGAGCTTCGTGCGATCATCCGCGAGCACCGAGAGTCCAAGACGATGCAGGACGGCAAGGTCGCGATGCGAGGACTCTCTTCCCTGACGATGCCGGAGCTGAAGGTGAAGGCCACCGAGCTCAAGGTGGACTTCCCCGAGCAACATCACGAAAGGCAACCTCTTGAGGCTCATAAGGGACTCGGTGAATACGCCGGGGAACGAGCTCATCACCTTCGGGAAGCACCGAGGGAAAGAGTATCAAGAGGTACCGGATGCCTACGGACGCTGGGCGGTGGACGAGGTGAACGGGAACAGCAATTCGAGCGCCGACTTGGTCAGGTTCGCGAAGTGGTGGCACAAGAACAATGGCCCTCGAGCAGATGCAGAACTACGCGCGCGAGGCCACGGAGGTCCCGCTGCCGCAATCCCCGAGGGAGAGCGAGGACCTACATCGTTGGCGAGGGTATCCGGAGAGCTCGACCACATCTCGTGCTCAAGACCAAAGGCCTCGCATCCCCCCGTTGGCGTGGGAGATGGATCCGGGCACGCCACCCAAGAGGACCGGCGCGCACACTTCGGGGAGCTCGGCGGCAGGATCGTGGGAAGCGGTGTCGGTTCCCTCCACCAAGATTGGGCGCGGGAAGGGCAACGCCAAGACGACCAAGCGCCCCCAGGAGACCTAGGACAAACCCATGGAGAGCGAGATCGACCCGGCGGTGCTCGAGGAGATCCAGGTGCTCCAGACGAGGCTGGCCCTGTTGAAGGACAAGGCCAAGAGCAGCAATCAGTGAGCTATGAAGAAAGGCCCGGCGCGCTCCCCCAACGCCTGGCCTGTACCGATGGGGGACGATGCTGTGCAGAAATCTACGAGCAGGAGATCATCACCGACGAGGCTTTCTCCCGAGCCTACTCACAGGCTGAGGACGTCTACGCCAACACGCACCACGAGCCCCAGACCGACCTGTGTGGAGGAGACGGTGAAAGTACTGCACGCATCGCTTATAAAGAGGGCGACTTCACCTATGCTCGCTGCCAACAAGTGCTGGACGCGGCGAGGCTTCCTCGACGAGCTCTACGAGCCATGAACGACCCGGCCGAGAACGACCAGGACACCGCCTACGTGACGTTGGGTGTCTTCGTGCACGGTGGGGTTCGAGGGATTACAACTGCGACCAAGGAGTACAACAGCTTGGTCCGCTACCTCAACGGCTTCGCTCGCCATCACCTTCAGAGAGGCTGCAAGTGGAGCTCCATCTCCGTCACCAAGAACATAGCTTCCACGGTCCACCGGGACTCCCACAACATGCGTGGAAGCAACAACCACTGCGTCACCCTTGGACAAGATGGCGGTGGAGAACTGTGGATCGAAAGCCCTGGACTCACCGAGAACGAAGCGAAGTTGAATGAGATCGAGTGGAAGCTCGATAAGTCAGGCGCTTGGACTCCTGGGCAATGCTTTGATACTCGCGAGAACTTCGTTACCTTCGACCCCTTCCTGAGGCACGCGTCCAAGCCCTGGGAAGGTGACCGATGGGGTCTCGTGTACCATACAGTGCGAGGAGCGGACGAGATCTCCGAGGCGATGGACAAGTTCATCCGGAACAGCGGCTTCCCCAACACCCACAGGAAGAAGCACACCGGCAGCAGTGCATGAGCGAAGCAAGTTTCCGAAGAAGAGTGTCCGGAGCTCAATTACCAATGCTGCTGGGAAGACTGGCGTCCTGATGACCACCCTCATTGTCGCGGCGAACTCCTACATGACTGAGATCTGTGGACCCCCACCGGCTCCGAGTCCAATTGTCATGATGGAGATCGGCGGCTACGAGGGGACGGTTGAGGCGACTGAGCTTGACAAGGCCGTACTGGAGCCAATGAGCTGGGACGACCTCAAGGATTCCGACCTACAGGAGACGGCACATCACTTTGTCATCGGTGCCTCCCCGAAAGAGCTTCGAATCCACCTACGTGACATGCCCGCCGGCTGCTTCTCTTTCGCAAAAGAGCTGATACGTACCCAGCTTGACGAAGGCGGAGAAGTGGTGCTACGAGGCGAGGTACCCGGCAACCTCACCGACGACTTCAAAGAGGACGTGAGCTTCTTTACGAGTGGGGACGAAGATAGTTGGATGATCCTCCGCAAGGCCAAAAAGGGACAGAAGCCGCTCCAAGGACCACATGGACTACGACCTCACGAAGTACAAGCGGTTCATGCCGAAGACCGACCAAAGGAGCCTCACAAGCTGGACGGGTCCGGGATCACCTTCGACAAAGAAGTGGCAGCTCATGTGCAGAGCTCACTACGGCGACTACACCAAAACCTCGGACACCCGAGGAAGGAGGACCTACTGCGACATCTCCGGCTAGCGGGCTGTGAACCTCACATTTGGAAAGCCGTGAAAGGGATGAAGTGCACCACGTGTGATACTACGCGTGGGCCACAGATTGCAAGGCCCACGACTCTACCCCGGTTGCTCGATTTCAACACTTGAGTTGACCTCTTCTACGTGCACGACATCAACGACAAGCGCCACACCTTTTTATCCATGGTGGACTGGGCGACCACCTACCATGTCGTTTGCCGAATGGAGAGCGAGACGGCCGAGGACGTTGAAAAGGCTTTCAACAAGATGTGGTTGGGACCATTTGGGCCCCCTACAATGGTGTCGCTCGACCTGGATCCGAAGATCCAAAGCGGGATGAGCAGACTGTGCGACTGGCACACCATTCGTGTCAAAGATGTGGCCGCTCAGGCCCACTGGCAAGCCGGAGTGACCGAGAGGCAAGGTGGGTGGTTCAAGGGCATCTGGGATCGAGTTGTACAAGAGCTCAGCGTGGCCGAGGACGAGGTGGAGCTGGCCGGTGCTTTGGTGTGTGCGGCCAAGAATGATCTTCGCAGACGATGCGGACACTCGCCATCGCAATGGGTGTTCGGGAAATCACCCAGACTACCGCCCGAGCTCAACGACCTGGACTCCGGGGAGGCCGTCAGCTGGGACCTTACGAGAGACTCGCAGTTCCAGCGAGCTACTGCCATAAGAGCCAGTGCCCGGGTCGCTTTCCACAAAGCTCAAGGCGATGATCGACTCCGAAGAGCCCTCCTTCAACGTGCTCGCCCAGCTCAACGCGACTTTGACATCGGAGACCCTGTCCACTATTGGGATCAGCCGAAAGATCGAAGAAGAGCTCGATGGCTCGGTCCTGGAGTTGTGGTCGGAAGACAAGGAGGGAGCTACTGGATCTCCCGGAATGGGAAGTGCAGATTGACTGCACCCGAACATGTCCGAGCCTCAGGACCCGAAGAAATTGGCGAGTTCCTCACCATGAAAGGGGTCAAGCGGGAGGTCGAAAAGCTACTCGCAGAGGACATAGACGACCCCGACATGTTCGACAACGACGAGCCCGAGGAGGACGTAACGAAGAAGGCCACGCCCGACAACGAGGACTACAGCGACCACCTTTCCGACTATGAGCCGTCCGACTATGACAACGGGATCACCCTGGATGGTGCATTACCTGATGACGGACAACAATCGGACACGCCAATGCCCGACCTCGTTCCTCCTGCACCACCTTCGAGGAGGCTCAAGCGCAAGACCCGTGTTGAGCAGAAAGACCGAGGAGGAGATGAAGTTATGATGCTGAGGCGAGATCTTACAAAGCGAGGTCACGCCAAACGCCAAGAGAAGGAACTGCTGTGGCGAGAAGTTCCAGAAGAGGCCCGACCCCTCTTCAAAGAAGCCGAACGGAAACAATGGTTGGAACACGTCGACTATGACGTCGGTCGAAGAGAGCGACCGAGTACGGGCGACGGTTCCCCCATCGCGCATCCTCAGGTCACGGTGGGCCTACAAGGACAAAAACTGGGCCGCTCGCCAAGCCGGCAACGACCCAGAGTGGCGATGCAAAAGTCGCCTCATCATAGGCGGACACCTAGACCCAGATCTCGGGGAGAAAGACCTGACGACGGACGCCCCGACCTTGTCCAGACCCGGGTTCATGTGCCTTATGCAACT
Organism: Symbiodinium sp. CCMP2592; assembly: GCA_905221615.1. Classification (NCBI taxonomy): domain Eukaryota; class Dinophyceae; order Suessiales; family Symbiodiniaceae; genus Symbiodinium; species Symbiodinium sp. CCMP2592. The sequence goes on along the minus strand of CAJNDT010005445.1, from coordinate 1,119,328 downwards.
TCTCGCGAACGGACAACATGCACAAGATGTTTGGGAAGTTGCTGCTGGAGATATCCAATGTGCTTTTCTGACCGGAGGGTACCTCAACAGAGATGAGCCCCTCTACCTCCACCAGCCGACCACCGGTTTCCCTGGACTCCTACCACAGCAGCTCGTGAAGATCAAGAAGAACATTTTTGGGCTAGCCACTTCCCCCCACGAATGGTGGGAGGACCTCCAGAAGGGAATCAAGCGGACCCCGATCACCTACAATGGGAGGACCTACGGATGGGATCAGTGTCCTTTGGATCCGTGCATCTTCATGCTCAGGGAGTACGACAACGGCAAGTTCCATGGAAAGCCCATCGGCTACCTGGGCACACACGTCGACGACATCTTGGTCGTCGCCGCCAAATCGGTCAGCGACCTGATCAAGGACGCGCTGTCCAGAACGTTTCCCATTGACAAATGGGAAGTGAATAGACTGGACTATATCGGGTCCGAGATTGTGGTTGAGAATGGAGAGGTGAAGGTCAGCCAGACCAAGTACGTGGAGACGAGGCTGTTCACCATCGACATCCCCCGCGGAGTTTGCGAAGAAGACTTGGCCGATCCAGAGACCGCCGCGGACAACAAGAGCCTCATCGGAGCGCTGTCCTGGCTCTCAGCTCAAACACGACCCGACCTTACCTGTGGTGTTAGCATTTCGCAACAACTACAGAAGTCACCTACCTACGGAGACGTGAAGTTCACCAACGTGGTGGCCAGTCGAGCGATGTCCTACAAGCACCATGGCCTCGTCTTTCGAGGCATCGATCCCGGGAAGGCCGCGTTCATGGTGTACCACGACGCCGCGTGGGCTAACGTGTTGGAGGAGAACGAGCCGGGCTTCGAGCTGACCGAGGAGGACTACCGAGCAGGCCTCCAACTTGAAGGTCCGTACAGCAAGAAGGAGCGCAAAGCCAAGCGCATTAACTCCAAGGTCGCCTCCCAGATCGGCGCCCTCGTCCTCATCGCCGACATCGAGTCCGTTCGAGGCGGCAGAGGGAACATGTCGGTGAGCGACTGGAAGTCCCGTGCGGGACAAAGGGTGTGTCGAAGCACATTTGGTGCGGAGACACAAGCAAGCGTGGAAGGCTTGGAAGCTGCCCAGTACATGAGATCGTTCTTTGAAACCGTGATCAAAGGCGAGCTAGTGAAGGTCGAGTGCGCTACGACACCTTTGCTATGCCTGAGCGACTGTCGCTCACTCTATGATCACATTCACAAAGAAGGACTACCCCGTGTGGCAAGCGATCGAAGGCTAGCCATCGACCTGGCAGCTCTCCGACAAGGCCTACGGTGGGAACGCTGGTACCCCAAGCTTCTGATGGCATGGGTCCCGAGCGCACTCCAGCTAGCCGACGTTCTCACTAAGCCTAAAGACCCCCACGATTGGTGGGACATGATGTGCTCCAGACTCACTGTGGCCATAGAGGTCGGTGAGCAGTCTCGAGCCAACATTTTGAAAGAAGGAGAAGAGGTAACCAGTGTGGAGCACAAAGTGAGTAGTGGCACTGGACGCACTGTGCATTTCCTTTCTGATTGTTCTTACGACGAGTTGCACTAATTGTTATCAGTTGCTCCATCTGGAAGCCCCTCCCGATTACTTTCCGGCAGGCGAAGAGCTACGACCGAAGGCATCTGTGGTCAAGCGTGCGAAAAGCTTGCGGCGCCAAGGCGCGCACCGGCTGTGTTTCCTGTAGTTTGATAGTTACCCTAAACCCTAAACCCATAGGGTTTAGGGTAAATCCAAAAAGCCCAAACCCCAGAGCCCAAAGCCCCTCAGAGAAGCCCAATGGAATCCACGAGCCCCGGCACCGAAAACCCTAATCCCTGAAACCTGCACCCCCAAACATCCCGGTTAAATTCTGGCCGCATGCTTAGTTTAGTGCTCGTATGGGCTTTGGGTTTCAGTTTGTCGATTGCTGTTGAGTCCGAGTCCACGCAGTCACTTGAATCCATGGAGTCCAGTTGAGCTTGTCGTGTATCGGTCAAGGGTTGGTCCTTTGAGGGGTTTCACTTTGTAGCACTATCTCCTCTTGTCCGTGCTTGAAGTCTGGAAAGCCTACCAGTAAGGAAACATAGAGAGGAAATCATAGTAAGGAGCCCTGCAAATGCAGGTTTTGCGAGCTGCAGGTATACAAGGACCTCTGATCTACAAGTCTAAGGTACTCGTAGCGATCTCCGCATCTGCAGAAGTAGCAAAGGTATCCCTTAAAGTATTGAGTCTCTACATAGTAGCACCAAATCTAAATGTCGGAAAAACCAGTAGTAGTGTCACCTACAGAGGTCTGGAGATGTACCATAGCTGCTAACGAGAAGAACTGCTCATCACATCCCCTCGCAGCCCGTATGTACTCGTCGCTAGTACAAAGGCTTGATCATCTAGTAACAATCTACACTTGTAGCCCGAAAAGGACATTACGAACGTTTGCACCGCCCGAACCTTGTTCCAATCCGTTTGAGGGGTCTCCGTGTGTTTTTCGGGATTTGTGGTTTCGGTTTTGGAGTACAACCGTAAACCGTTTAAACCTTAAACCCTAAGGGTTTCTGAACGAGCTTCGAGTTGAGACAACAGTTTTCGGAACAGATGCGCTCAGAAGGGTTGCCTAGTGTGGGGAGAGCCCAGGCCGAAATTCCTAAGCCCGTAAGGCAGGTGTGTGGTTCAGGCCATGACGGTGAAATGGGCTGAGGTCGCCGGACTCCATATCTTGCTTTAAACATGAGGCAAGAAAAACATCCTGCAGAGGCCACAGTGGCCAGTTGTGGTTTTGAGTACGTGCCACGCGTGGAGCACTCCAGGCAGTAATGCCTGGCCGATATTCCTTCTGCCATTTCGGCAAATCCGGACTACTTAGTCGTTAAGAGCTTCAATCGAAGGGCCAATGCACGACAATGATTTTCAAAGCTATTCATTCTCTCTGCCCGAGGAGTTTTCTCAATGCCGGTCGTGTGTGGTCCTTCTGAGATAGCTCTCCCATTGGCTTGGGACTTTTGGATTCTAGATGTCGGAATTCGACCTACGCTGAGAACTACTTCACGACCCGGTGGATAACCCCACTGGGTTGTTGAGAAACAACTTTTTGGCTTGGTCCCTCTTTGGAAGCATGCGCTTGTTCAACGCCTGCCTTTTGCAACAGGGTAATTGAGGTTCAATGCAGGTAATTATGTTCTTGCGATGACAGTAGGACTGGAGTCGTAGTAGGTGGAAGGTTCGCGGTTGTAGCATTGCGAAATTCACATGATCGTGGGATCATGCCCCCGCATCTACACCCTAAAGCCCGAGTCCTAAATCCTAGAACCATGAACCGGTATCATGTTGCGGACTACCGAAGGTACCTTGTCCTCAATCGGAGAAGGGTTGGCAACTGTGCTGCTGCCACACTGTGTGGAACGTCTAGTGTGCGTGCTTGTAGCAGGGACTATATTCATCAGGTGATACCATTGCATGTTTACTCAGATGACGTATCATGCTCTTACGCAGAGGTCTGGGTTCTGCACAGGTAGCTTGCCACGGCATTCACTGAACAACCCGATGTTTCCGAAACAGCCCCAAACCGCCAAAGCCCACACCCTAAAGCCTCTAAGCCCAAAGCCTGAAACACCGCCGCTCAGGGTGTCAACTGAAAGACTAGAAGTTACGGTTCAATAGTGCGTAATTGAAGTTACATAGTTATGTGGTATATATATATATAGTATATATATATATATATATAATATATATATATATATATATATATACACATACTGTTGAGCAATTGTTGCACAATATGTACTATTGCATTTAAGATTAGGGTTCGGGCTTGGATGGTTTTCCAGCCGCACTTGGATCCCACTCAAACTGCTGAAGACATCTTGCCAACTTGCCTCGACAGTCTCTTGACGATCCCGGTGTTACCCATGCCAGCCCCTCATGTGGCTGCGTTTTCCTTGTTGTCTTTATGCTTTTTGTCATTGTTTCAGGTTCGCGAAACGTTTCGTTCATGTGGGATTCCGACGGCATATTTCAACGGTAACAGCACGTACGCTGATAATGCGTGGGAAGGTCCTCATTGCAAAGGCACCTCCTCACTGCTATACTTGCTTTGGAACCTGCTTACTTTGTCATAGTTGGGTAACATGTTACATTGTTATGGCTACGTAAACCCAATAAGGAATAACTGAATAACAATTTGAATATTTAATCCTGTCCCAACCATGAACTAGCTTACAGGCTGGGGAAGTTGACACCGAACTGCTAAAGGTCGGGCTGTAGCGTGCTCAGCTCCGACGTGACCGGAGCTACAGTGTTGACATGATGTTGGGGCCGAGCCACCTGGCAAAAAACATCGATCCTACAACTCCCACTCAAACCCCAAGAATTATAAGTCTTTAACCTATTACACCCTAAACCCCTAGATTCTCCTAGATCTGAACGACACCCTGAAACCTAAGGCAAAGCAAGTTTACGGTCGCTCGGGCCCTACATCTTTTGCGTACTTTTCCACCCCCTTTTGAAGCACCTAGAGGGAGAAGTACGGGACCCCAGAAGCCGTTCTGACAAAGGGCCTTTTGGTTTGCAGAGATTTGCAAATGGGGTCCTTCAGCGCATCAGTTCTGTACTCTTGCAGAGACGAGGCCAGGGTTCCTGAAGCAAGTCTGCGCTGCCGGCTGTGCTTTGAGTTTTAGAGTTTGGCAGGCCCTTCGGGGCTTTCGGGTTGCAATATGGAAACTGTAGTACCTACCTCGAAACAAAGACGATAGGACATAGGCCGCCCCACTTCACGGCCGTATGCAGCCCGCGACTGAACCTAATCCTGAACCCGAAACAGAATACAGGATGTTCGGAGATTGCTGGTGGCACTCCACCTATCAAACCTGAAGAGCATAGGTCAACGCATGTATGCATGCATAAAGGCAAGTTGCTCATTCTAAGGCTATCCACCTTGGCCTGGGCCGCGACAGCCTTTGCAAAGATGTTTCTGAAATTCTGTGCACTGTATACGTTCCCCCACATATGTTTGTGACTACGCATATGGTCATGTGTCGTTTTTCATATGCTGGTACCGGCCAGTCTTGTTGGAATCTCTTTGCACAGGACTGATCAAGCCTGAACCACAAAAGTCCAACTCCCTTGAAGCTTCATTCCGAAACCCAAGTTACGGTGACAGTTGGGGCTGGCAACTCGGCGCCGGAGTTTTACTAGTTCGGACTGCTGCTTCGTACGGGTTTCGGTGATGCGAGAACTGTTAGAAGACCTTCGGAGATGCTTTCACGAGAGAATCGGGTTGTGTTACCGAAACTTCCCCACACCCTGAATGCTTTGGTTTAGGGGTTGTGGCTTGTGGGAGCAGATAAGCTAAGGAACTTGCCCGTCTTTCCTTACGAAAGAAGCTCCACTGTGTGTGGGTTTAAAGCAGACTTCCAGATGATGCCAGAGCGAGTGCCCCTGAACAGCTTAGGTGATTCTTTTTCGGTGTGAGAGTGCATGTCTGGATTAACGCAACAGCACCTCAAGTATGTCGCATGTCGCTCTAATTCTGCTTGTATGGCAACTGCTCTATTGGATTCCGCTACATCAGCTTGCCTGCTGTTCTCTCCTGCCTTGTACGGTATCCATAGTCGTATTGTCTCGATTCGTAATCTTTGTAATGTAGTGCATGCGTAACAGGATATACCCCATGCCTTGATAGTGTTGTACATATACTGGATGAGTTCCATATTTGGAAACAGACAAGCAGACACGTATTTATATAGAAGCAACAGAAACGCAATATCTGCAATAGCAATAATAGACACACACCGCAAGCAGTGAAATATGATTGTTGTCTGTGTATGTCTGTATGCATGTGTGTCTGTCTGTCTATGTAATGATATGTTTATGTGCGAGTACACACGTACATTTACACTTAACTATATGTGTATCTGTATGCATGTATACACACATGTGTGTATACATATGCATATATATATATATATATATATATATATATATATATATATATATATATGCATGTATATATTTGTATATCTATATACGTATGTATGTATATATATATATATATATATATATATGTATATGTATGTGTATACATATGTATATATATATATATACACATATAAGAGTATTCATATAATTATATGCATACATGCATGTATGCATATATATATATATATATATACATATATATGTATATATGTATATATATATATACAAACATATACATATATATATATATATATATGTAAAAGATGTAGTTTTACAACGTGTGTGTTCTCATGACGTGTACTTGTATATGTATGAATATGCATGAGTATGTGTATATGTATACACATGTCGATGTGTTAAAATGCATGTGTCATCGTACATGTACATGTGCATGCGTATGCATATGTTTTCCGTGTATGTGTATGTATATGTATATGTATATGTATGTGACTGTGCGTCTGTATATGAATATGTGTATGTATATGCATATCTGGATGTAGAGGTGTGCACATATGTAAATGTAAGTGTATATATTTATATGTATGCATATGTAGATGGAGATGTGGATGTTGAAATAGGCGTAGATGTGGATGATTGTGGATGTGAAAATTGATGTAGACGTTTATGCCTGTGCACAGACATGTGTGCATTTGCTGTGTGTGCATGCTCGCAAGTAAATGCATGTGCGTGCGTTGTATATGCATGTGCATAACTGTGGGCAGTGAGGCAGGCAGGCAGCCAGGCAGGAGATCAACAGGCAGGCAAGCAGGCAGGGAGGGAGGCAGCTAGGCAGGTAGGTGGGTCGGCAGGTAGATAGGTATGTAGATATATATATATATATATGTATATATATACATATATAGGTACTTGTAGTATGTTTATAATGCTTCCCACCGGTTGTTCATATGCTGTCACGGCGAAACGTTTTGTAATGCAGCCTGCTGTTGTGGAACTGTTGACCATGCTGTGTCATTAAAGCTTTGTGGTCCATGCTGTGTTGGCCTTTTCGCCGGGGCTCCCTATCTTCTTATAGCACTTGAATTTGATCTTGTTTTTTGAGTTGTTGCAATCTCATGCCAACAAAGCACCGGGTCCGCTAGAAAAACAGCACAGCGCACGCAAGGACTATAATGACAAGTGTCTGAACACTGGCACGGCTTCATCCTGGTTGCTCTGCGACGTAGACTCTGGCTTCCTTCAGCACGATAGCAAGCAAAGATTAACCGGGCGGACAGACCGTCGCTTGCTTCCTGCACAGTTCATAGCTTGGCCGCCTGTTTCCAGCTGCGGCGTAGCCTTCGCAACTTCTCACACCAGGCCGTTGAAAAGCATCCTGCTCAAGAATGCTCAATGTCAGATGACTGATGTTGCGCCCGACGAATTCAAGCTATCGCCGCACAACCATTCATTGGAAAACGTCGTCGTCACAACTTTGCAAAGGTTCAGGCGGTTCGTCTGGGAAGGCCAGCAGCAGCCAAGGATAACTTTAGCTGCTTCGCGTTGAAGGATTCTGGATTCGGCGCAAAGGTGGCGTGATTACATTGCCTTGCTGGTGTTGCATTAGCCAGTAGCCTTTGAGGTTTTCGTAGGGTCAAAGCAGGCGCTTTTTTGTGTTCCGGCCCCGGAAGCTTGGGGTGGATCCGGTGCTCGTCTGACTGGTTTACCACACTACTGAACCTTGAAATTTGGCCTTGGTCGCTTCGGAGTCCACTGATGCGACTCCTTCGTTCACGAGCAGTCTTGATGCATCCGAGTCAGTCCTAAACCCTAAACCCTAAACTTGCCAAGGCACGACGGTTGACGGAGAAGAAGACGCGAGCAGACGAGCGGTTCGCCATGGGTGAGAAGGCTGCGGAAAGTGGGGATTTGGTGTAGAGCTTCGGGTTCAGGTTTCAGGGTTTAGTGTTTATGGTTCAGGGTTCACCTTAAAATCCTACAGTACCTTTGTAGGGCTCCTTATTTGCATTCCTTATCCTTCAGAAGATAGGTTGTTCAGGGTTTAGGGTTCCGGGCTCCCAGCCCTTATGCCGGAAGCCCTCAAAGACCGAATCGTCCTTCAAAGGGGAAAAGGAGGGACCCTTAATGGGGACCCCTACCCTATACTGAGCTATATCATGGGTATATAATAGCTATATTAAGGGTATATACCTACAGGTCCTAATCCTAAACCCTAATCCTAAACCCTAAACCCTTAAGGGTATATACCTACAGGTCCTTATTAAGGGTCCCTCCTTTTACCCTTGGAGTCCTAAGCTCTAAATTGTGTCCGAGAGCCCAAAGGCCGAAGGACCCCACCCATGCAATGGCCGTAAGTTTAGGGTCTGGGGTTTAGGGTTTAGGGTTTAGGGTGTCTCGCCGCGCAGCGGCAGTATGTTCTATGTAAGATGGCGCCCCAACACTCCCAGGGGTGTGGGGGGGGGCGGCATATCTACGTCTAGCGTTCGAATGCGATTCCACCAGCAAACAATTACACATTGGTTCCTGACCTTTTCCCACCCGCTGTGAGAGTACACTGGCTACCACCCAAAATATTGCCTTTTAGGGTTTAGGGCTTACGCCCTCAATTCCCACCTGCCCCTGGTCTGTCTGTTGGGGCCAGGAAGGCCGCACCAGGGCAGGAGAGGCTACACACGTACATACCTACCTGCCTTCTGTACCCACCTGGCTGGCTAGCATGCACGCATTCATGGATGGATGGACGGATGGATGGACGGAGGGATGGATGGATGGATGGATGGCTTTGTGTATGCATGTATGTATGTATGTATATTTGTATGTATGCACATATGTATAGACATATACACACACAGTGCGTTCCCTGAGGCAGCTGTGTTCTTCAGGCTACAGATAAGCCATGAATTCTCGCACCATTTGAGCTGAGGTCTGTAGTCGCTACAGCACCCAGATTGACATACAGTTATGGTTTGTCCATGCAACCATAACGACCAGACGTAGGGGAACAAGGAACCAGCTGAGTTGAAAGGGCACAGGGTGTCGGCTATACAAGACATTGCAATATTGGAAATTAAATTTTCTCAGTTTTCTGCATATGCAAAACTTATGTAGTTGCTTCTTCTCCATGGTGCGTGTTGTGTAGCCCAGTTACTTGCATGATGTTTGCGGCGATATTTCAGATCACTGGTTGCCCCAAACCGCAAGCCCGAAGCTCGTAAAGTAGAGTACGCTACATTGAGGACAGTGTCCCGTGTACTCAAGAGGTTAAGGCTGCGAGTGCGGAGACTTTATCTTCGGCGTGCGGCTGGATGCAGGTCAGTCGAAACTCGAAAGCCCTGCACCCTTCATCCTGAACTTAATCCAGAGGCTTCATCATTTCGCGCAATCCTGGCAGAATCCTGATTTCAGGTCACGGTGAGCTTCCAGACAGCTATCCAGAGGTGCGCATGAAAAGCTTTCAGAGTAAGAGTTGTCTTGAAGTTTAGGGTTTTCCGGTTTAGGGTTTCTTTGCAGCCCAGGCTGCAAGGTAGTAGAATTCAGAGCCTGGCTGCGAGGCACGCATCTTAAGCTGTCAAGCATGTGTTCCAATGTTTCCTTGTGCTTCTTCGCTGGATTTGGGTTTTGAAGGGATTTCTGGCACAAGGCAAAGCGATTGCAGTTCTTTCATTTTTGTGACTGAAGTTTGGGCTTAGTGTTTTGACCTTTTGGCTTGGGCGGGAGAACTGTTGCCGTCTGTCGCTGCATCTGGCCAAAGGAGCCCAGCCACAGCTTAGGGCACCATCGGTTTAGCTTAGGGTTTCCTGGGGTCCATGGTTTAGAGTTTAAGCCAGCTAGAAGAAGTGGTTGGATTTGAGGTTGGCGCATCTCGATTCTGAACTCTTTGTCTTGTTCGTGGGTGTAGGGTTTAGAACTGTGCATGCGGGGTGGCCTTGTTTGGATATGTGCCCGTGTGTCATGGTGCTGGTGTAGTGGCACAACGAGGTCCTTAAACCTTAAACCCTGAAACCCTACATCTAGAGCTTAGAGATTTCTTCCAGATCGAAGCCATGAGGTATATGCTGACTGCAAAGATATGCAAAGGACAGGAACGATGACCTGTAAAAGGGCGGATTCCGATCACTGAGCCATTCTCGCAGAGGAAGTCGGAATGTCATACCCAAACGGTCGTTGCAGTGCGGTCGCTCCTTGTCTTGCTCTATTTTGGCACTTTGACACCCTATGAAGCTGAAACTTGGACCGGGGAGGTGCCAGGACAGCGTCGGCGGTGCATTGAAGCCATTTCTGCCGGCTGCTTAGGTTTACACTCGGAGTTTAGTGCCACTTCTGCTTTCTCACTTAGCGTTTTCTTTTCTTAAGCTTAATCTCGAAGACTAAGAAGATTCAGAGGCGACATCAGGCTTGGGAATCTTCCTGAGAGTTTTAGTCGCTGAAGATACTCCCAACCTTGAGCCCCAAGCCCCCAAATCCGCCACTCTCAAGTCTGAATTTTTGGAAGCCCCTTCCTCGGGCGAATCTCTGGATTATCTCATCAACACTTTCCTTTCCAAGCTTCAGATATCTTGAAAGTCCGTTGTTCGGCATCGACGGTCTTAAGCATCGTCAACAATACTAAATTTTCTTGACCACCACCACCCCCGCCACCAGCAGCAGCACCGCCGCCACCACCACCGCCGCCGCCGCCACCACCACCACCACCACCACCACGATTTCAATCATTACCATCATAATAATCATCATCATCGACATCGCAATTGCCACCAACGTCATCAACATCAATCACCAGTTTCATCGTCACCCCAGTGATAATCGTCACCGGCACCATCACCATTGATGTTGGCACTGTTGTGTTCCTTCTCAAAGTCTCCCAAATCAATACGGCAATCCTCGTCATCCTCACGGTCATCATAATCATCGCCTGCAGCTGCAACAACAGCGGCTTCATGATCTTCATCTTCAGCACTACTACCAGCCGGCGAGGTATCATGAACATCTTACGCACCATGGTCACTGAGGGTCCTGTCCGTCCTGGTTATCAGCATATATCTTGCAGCTACACAACTGCCCCAACACAATCAGCGACATTGGCGTCGGAACCATTGATTTCCGCGTTTTCATTGCGAAGAGAAGTGACCACTGCAGCCAGTCTTTCATGTCATGTCGCCCGATTCGCACAGTCACAACTTCGTTTGCCAACTGCAGACGTGCTAACATAGGGCCATAGGGGGCTTAACAAGTCTCTAGTTGTATTGTTACTTGGCTTTCCCTCCTGTACTTGTGATATCTAGCACACCGAGGCCGTATCCTCATTACTCAAGTCCCTGTATGGGTATTTGGGGCTGTTCCTCAGTGTAATGCAAGCGCACAGCAAGCGAAGGTAGGGATCCTCTACCATCTGTGTTGAAGCAAGTCATGCCTGATCCAGTCGGTATCCCCATTTCTGAAACTTCTCCAATGCCTGTACTTCAGCGACCACCGGAAGCCACAATATGACGAGCCTAGAAGTTCAGAGTGTCGTTTTCGCGAGCGCAAGCAAGAGGTCTTACGAGTGGTGGAGTGAGGCGAGGTGTCGAAGGACAGCGTTCCAGTTTGCGGGTTGAGAGACTCTGGGTGTCAGGACTCTTGCGAGAAGCAGGGGTCAGGGCTGGAGGGGTGAGGGATCGGGCTTGGGGTTCGGGCTTGATTTGGGGTTTAATTGAGGGGCTTTCTTTAGCTCCTTTACGACCAAAGGGCTTGACTGTTTACAGGGCTCTTCTGTTGAAATGGATTCGTAAGGTTGTTTATGTGCAAATGCGTATATCGTATATGCAAGGAAAGGGAGCGAGAGAGAGAGATAGAGCGAGATAGAGCGAGGGAGGGAGGGAGGAGAGAAAAATGGGAGAGAGCGAGGGTGGGAGCGGACAAGTCTGTAAGTCTGTAAGTCTCTGTAATGTAAGTCTGGTCTTGGTTTGCATTCATACCCCGCACAAGGAATCTCTTCATAATCCGGCCGGGATTTTGCCGTGCAGGCTTTGATGGTGAGGTTTTCCGGCTTAGAGTGTACTGTTGAGTGTTTAGGGTTGCGTGCTTTCATTCCTTGATAGATCCTGTGCATGACCAGTTAGTAAAGACAGATACAAACGCCCCCCCGATGCCAGGCTAATTATCCAGCCACTGGAACTTGACAAAACCTACTGACCACCAGCCCCTAAAGCTGATTATAGGGGCCTGAATTACTACCAACACTATTTTAGGGGTTTCCTAAATATACTTATAGTGTAGTGGGCCCCAAAACCCTATTCTAGTTATGACGGCCCATAAATTGCGCCTCAAGCCTCTCGGCCCAAAAGCCCCCGAGACGAACCCTCAAGCGTCCAAGCCCTACTGAAACGCGTAAGGCCCGATAAGACCCCTTTACCGATGAGTTGAACACTGAACAGACTGTCATAAAAAAAGCCGTTGAAGCCTTTTGAAAGCACCATGTAAGCCGATAAGACACCTTTGAACACCCTATATGTTCAACACCCTGCACCCTAAATCCCTAAACCCTAAATCCTCAACCCGAAATCCTAAACCCTAAACCCTAAATCCCTAAACCCTTAAACCCTACGCAAACGAACGAGAGGATGGGCTTGGAGCCGGGGGAGCCACCTTGTTTGGCTTTGAATTGGTGGAATCCAGACCCCAGTTGCGACTCAGGGGCCTTGTTATCGGTGCTTTGTTCTTCGGCGATGTTGAGGGCTTTCCTTTAGATTAGGGTTTAGGGCTTAGGGTTTAGGACCTTAGGATTTAGGGTTTAGGGCTTTGAGGGTTTGAGGTTTGGCGTCGATGAAAGGGAGTTTGGGGTTTTGAGGCCCATTGTTTGTCACGGGGTAGGGGGTTGGCGTTCAATAAACAATGTCCAGCCCTCAAGCCCTGAAGCTCGAAGCCCCAAAGCCTAAGAGCCTCAAGCTATAGACCTAAGAGCTCTTGAATCATTCTCTACTTAAAGTGTATCGAAACTCCCAGCGATTCTTCAACCCAAAACTTTATATGTAGTAGAGACCCAAGAGTCTCATCACGCCCCCCAGAACCCTATTATAACTATTAAGGCCCCCATATCCCTTTTACTACCCGTGCCCTTCGAGGTCGTGAAGGTTTGGTGTATGTCCTGGGCTCAGCGACGTCTGCTTGGAGGTTATAAGTAGGGTTATAAGTCCCCTAATATGGGTTATAAGTATAGTTACCCTACTTATAACCCCTCTTTTCACTACCCCTGCTCCTCCAAGTGGGCATCAGGGTCATGTCCGGCGGACAGTGCCTTTTGGGTTTGGGCTCGGGTAATCGAGTTGTAGGACCTCTTATGTGTTCTTCGCCATAGAGTTCAGAGGTTTACCAGAAACGTAATCAATACATATACATATACATACACATACGCACATGACATAGACAGTTGGATAGATAGATAGGTGGGTATATAGGGTATTCACACATCACATACCTACCTACGGTCATACATATGTATGCATATGACATTCCGATATTCCCCTCAAACCTAGCCACGATGTTGTCGAGAGAGAGGTCGTCTGTACTGAGCGCGTGGCTCGCATGGTATGTCGAGAACCTGAAGCTTTAGCTCGAGGGAGCCGATTTCCAGACTTTGCCCAACTTCAACATAATCAGCTTTGATCCCAAATATGGGCGGGGAGGGACATGTCGAGATTGTCAGAATGCAACATGCGTGAAAGTTGGGCGCATTTGTTTGGAGACCTGGAAAAGACTAGGAGTCTTGCCGAGGTTTTTTCGATCTTGCAGAGGTTTTGACACGTTGGAATGCTACTGCATGCTTGTGTCAACCTTGTCCCTGACCTCAGGACACTGGTAACGTTTCTTCCTGACGTAGTATGAAGGGATTGGATGTGTGTGTGTGTGTGTGTCTTTGTGTGTGTGTGTGTGTGTTACGTGGTTTTGTTTCTGACTTGGAGCGGGGGAGGGGGAGTGCCGTGCATGTACGCACCTACACACTCACATACTCTCTCACATACACATGCCATACAGGCATGCATGCATACATACATGCATAAAACTCTTAGACTTCACATACTACCTCTTGTGCATTATCGACTGTACCCTACACCTCACATATTCCCGAAGGACTCTGTGTGTACATAAATAAATAAATACATAAATAGATAAATATATATATATATATATATATATGTATGTGTATGTATATGCGCACATACGGCATGCGAAACCTAGAATATGGAGTATTGTGAGCCGAATGCTTACTGCATATCGTGACTTGTACCATGTAAAGTATCTAACTGAAGAAGAACATAGATAGTATGCCTCCTGTATTTTATAACATGTCTTTTCATCATACGGTGTCTATATGTGTGCATTTGCATATCGTGAATGAAAAACAAAGCCATGAACATATATATATATATATATATATATATGTATATATATATATATATATATACATACATGTACACACACACACACACACCCACACATACACACACAAACATATTTACATGCATGCAGGCATATATATATATATATATGTGTATATATATACATATATATATATATATATATATATATATATATATATATATTTACATAAGTATCTCCATATATATATATATGTATATATATATATATATATATATATATATACACACACACCTATGTATGAAAGCTACATCCCCCTCCCCTCCAATGGTATCCGGCCCCCCAACCAAGGGCCGCCTCCTCCCAGCCTTCCCGCACCTGAGCTAACCCACACAAACCAGACGGGGGGACGGTTGATGATATAAATCCTGCAGTACCCATAATGAGGAATAGGGTTTAGGGTTTAGGGTAATGCAGGATTTATATCATCAACCGGAGGATGTTGGAGAATGATCCAGCCAGTGCTTCTGCACGGAGCGGAGAACGGCATCAGAGCAGGGAGAGGGGCACCATTTGCAAGGAGAAAAGGGCAACATCAAATTTTCAGTATGGTAACGAGCACGTAACGATGACATCACTACCGAACAAGCGTCACCCAAAAGGCCCCCGACAGGCGAAGCTGGGCCAACCAAAAAGACCACAGGCCCCAACCCATAGGCCGGGGGATGCGACAAGGCCAAAGAAGACCACTCAGGAAGTTGGGGGAAGCAACAAGGCCAAACAAAAAGACTACCGACTTGACAACAGTGGGGGGGGAAAGGGGGAGGGGGGGTGCCGCAACCCTGCATCATGCATGTGTGTATAGCTTACCCTCAAAGCGTAAAGTGTAGTTGTATAATGTAACCTGTGATACAGAAACAGAAGATCTGACGTCCAAGTATCTAGCACTGAGTACATCATAAGCAACATTTCAGGTACGATGTGTGGCATACAATACAATTTATAATTTGTGACATGCTGTTCGCTTCACTCCATGATAGAGGCACCGCTTGACCCTTGAACTACACAGGTATGCCCAGCGACGCTGCACGACCTCATTACGGTGCGCCGAGCCCGTGAGATGCATGACCTGACGACATCGACTGATCTCTATCGGAATGTCCGCTCGAACACATACGATGACACGACGTCAAGGGACAATATGTACGAACGTAGCTGTCAACCACTGCTGTCCTTAATCCCTGGAAGTCACTAAACGAGCCCTTCGTACATCGAATCCAAAAATTGACATGACCGACCCGAAGCCTCTCTAAATCCACCGATGCCTAAAGCATTTAAAGCCCTTCAGTCCTGGACTTCTTTTGGCCCCGCAATCCCTCAAAGAAAGAACTCTGAACCCGCAAACCCCTCAATCCCAGCCTACGCCCTAAGTCCTCAAGAAAGTCCCAAGCCCCCAAGACCGGAAGGTGCTGGATTCTGCTGCACCGGAGTTCCAGGAGGCCTGGCCCGCAAAGCACCCCTTGGTTTCGGGTGTACGTTTTACAGGGTTTCGGGTAAGCGGGTTTTTTCAATTATGGCACGGAGCATAGGTGGAGGGATGGCGGACGTACGGCTTGGCCCAGCTTGGGGTGCTATTTAGGAGTATATATGCATATGTTTATGCGTATGTGTGTATATATATATACACATGCACATGTATGTGTGTGTGTATATATATATATATATACATACGTGTATAAACACACACACACATATATATATATATATATAGAGAGACAGATATTATATTGAGGGTTCTTTCCGACTCACTTCTCTTTCTTGTATGGCTAGTAGCCAGCTAGCTACTACTAGAAGACCCCCGCAGCCATGTACTCTTGAGTCTCACTCTGTGCCGTTTTAGTAGTCAGACGGCAGTCATCGCACTAAAAAAACGCCGGGACCCCTGGACCCCTGCCTTTCCCCGACCCAGACCCCCGGGAGGATCTAGAAAGTAGATCCCCTGATTTGGGGCCCTATACTACTAGGGGTGCTTTATAGGAACTCCCATTCAAGGATCTACTTTTTGGATCCTCCCAAAATTTCGGGTAGGAGCACAGTTGTAGCCCAGGCAGATGCTCCGCGACTGGGGGGTCAGGGTATCTTTGCCGATCCTGAAAAGACCTTGCGCAAGGAGCTCGGCTCTCCCACCGTTCCAGCACAACCTCCCGAGCCTAGGCCCTAAACCTTACAGCTTAACGTTCTTTCATCCGAAAGCTTCAACCCCTTCATCGTGATCCCCAATTTGATTCGAAACCCTAAATCACTAACTCTTAACCCGGCCCTGAGGCCCAAACCTTACCAACACATCTCGAACCTTCCTCCGAGACTAATTGTTCGGATATGTGTGCGGGGCACTCCAAGCTTTGTAGCTTTCTTGTGAAGTCGATATGTTTGGATGCTTGCACGGCGAGGTCTTTGGCAGACAGTCCCCTCTCCCCAAACTTGAGATTTAGACCTGAAGCCTCACACCTCTCTCAATTTGAAATGCTCGACCCTGTGGAAGGGCGAAGAGGAGCCCCTAAACCCTAAACCCTAAACCCTAGACTGACCATCTGAGCTTTCGCTAGTCCCTGGCTTTGTATTTCCCTTAGCCCCACGGTCTGAATCCTTGTACTTCCTACCAAAGGGGCCTAAATCATTTATTTTGGGGGTTCCTTACTATCATTATAGTATAATGGGCCCCAAAGCCCTATTCTAATCATAAGGGCTTGCTTTCGGAGCCATCGTCCCGAAGGGCAACCTGGGCTCAACAGCAAGTTCCACGGGTCCAGGGTTTAAAAGTTTCCTGCCCGAACCTGAGCGCTGAAGACCGAAGGCCCCAAATGCAGAAACCCAAGACTCCGAATCGCTAGAAGCTCTAAACCCTTGAACCCGAAGCCCCGAAGCCCTAAACCCTAAACCCCTAAACCCCTAAACCCCTAAACCCCTAAGCCCCTAAGCCCAAAACCCTTGAACCCGAAGCCCTGAAGCCCACAAACTCAAAAGCCTTGGCCCTACATGTCGAATTGCGCAGATTGCTGAACTACCCTGATCTAATTCCTCATGGTTTAAAATTTTCTCGAACCTTACCATACCCTGAAATGCGGGATCCTCAACGGAACCCTGGTCTAATGATCAAGAACCCCGTAGTAACCAGGTCTCAACGAGGGTGGTCAGGTCCTCAGGTGATGATTCTCAGCATTTTGTCGTGAAGCTTACGCACCAGACTTAAGCAGGGGGAGTGGGGTGGTGTCACACTGCAAGTGACTCAGGGCAGGATGGGGCTTCAACCAAGAGCACGGGCGGAAGCCATATCAACGAACACCATACATTCCTTAAGTTCGAGACCTGCGTAACACTGGCACAACCCATGGTGGGACCCCGCATGCAGATTGTAACCCCTAGAACCCTTACCAGCCCTTCACCCGAATCCTGAATACAACCCGTAAGCTCTAAACTCTACACCACACCTAAACCCTAAACCCTAAACCCTAAACATAAACAAAAGCCCTACACCCCAAGCCCATAAAGGATCCTAAAACCCTGCACTTGACGAGCCACAGATCCGAAAGACCTGGCCTCTCAACTCTTTGTACAGCCGGGAGCTTGGACATTTTTCGTGTTTTTTTTGTGTTGTTGTTTCATATTTTTTGGGGGGTGGGGAGGGGGGGTTTTGTTCTTGCTTCGACATATTCTGTGGGTTTAGGCTGTGAACCCTTAGATTTCGTTTGGGGGGTGGAGAGTTTTCTTTTGCAAGCCGCCTGGGGTTTGAGGTCTGCAGTTTTGCAAGGTGTTGGTTGGGGTGTTGGAATTCGGGGTTTTAAAGCGATGTACCTATAGTCCTATAGTCTCCATTGTAGTTCCTTTTTTTGGTTTAACCAACTATATATATTAAGGATCCTATAAGGTAACCCCCAAAAGGGACTACAATGGAGACTATAGGTAGAGTTTCAAGTTTTAAACCTGTGCTGAGAGTCGTTGACGGTTTGATTGTTTGCTGCTCACTTCAGCTACAGCTGCTGTGGATGGTCAGATCTCGAGTGTGGAAACCTGGAAACTTCAGAACTTGCGGGCCCTGTGCGGAACCGGCTGTTGACGAAGCATCCAAGATCTAACTTAAGCCACTAGAGCACCGAATCTAGCATTGAGCCTGAAACCTGGACTCTACATCCTTAACCCAATACTCTGAATCGGGAACGCAGCGTTTGAGCAGTACTGTAGGTAGTATAGCCATATAGACACTACGAGGGAAGACTTTTGCACAGGAGTGTATGTTCTTTCAATGTGACCAGAAGCCCTCAGATCGTGGAGCTACACGACAGCAAGATTATTGGAGCTGGCAGCAGTATCCAAACCGCAGTCAGTAGTTGCAACATTTGATTTCTGGTAGTGGTAGGAAGTGCGCAGTGGCACAGAATAGGCCGTAGACATGGACTACGACAACGCGCGAGGCTCTGCACATACACTTTCTCGCTGGCTGCATAACAGTTGTCCACTTGTGACTTTAGGTCAGAGTCTTCAGGCTTAGGCCGTCGAACCGTGGCACCTTAAGCCTCTGAGCCACAAGCTCCCTATGACCCCTCAAATTGCTTGATGCAAGACGACCAGACCCTGCACCAGGCAAGCCCCCCCCCTTTTTCCGAAAACGAGAAAGAAATCACACCTGTACAACGTAAAGCCCTGCCAACTGCAACACGAATGCAAGACCCGATTGGCCCTAGGACGCGGCTTTTAGGCTTTAGAGTTTAGGGTTTAGGGTCTAGGGTTTAGGGTTCGTTGGTTGTTGAGTGTTTCTGGAGCTCAGGTTGCGAGATGGCCTGGGGCCTCAGCGAGGGAGCCGTGTCAATAGCAAGTTTGCTGTTGAGGTGTGCAATTGGGGAATTGGGGTTTGGGATGGTTTAGGGTTCAAGTTTGGGGGTTGGGCTTGGGATTTGGAGCTTGCGGTTTCGGGCTCTGGGTTTACGTTTTCAGCACGTCATAGAGTCAGAGAGTTTCCGTTTAAACTTTCACTTCACTACCGGCTGTAGGAGGGGAAGTACCGATAGACCTTCAATCTTATGGTGCGGACGCGCCGACACACCTTCGAAGTATGGCTGTGGGCATTTTGAGCGCCAAGGGTTTCGCCTCCGAAACTTTTGGGCATCATTTTGGCGGAAGTTGCAACACGACCGACACCCCGGGACGAAAATCCGCAGG
>CAJNDT010005445.1:1037312-1089812 GCA_905221615.1 Symbiodinium sp. CCMP2592 | reverse complement strand
TAGCTGATAGAGATCATCTGCATCCACCCACTAGACTCTTATGGCCGCTGAAGGGGTTTAGGTGTGTAGGATCTGGTGTTGCGGGAGTTTGTTGGAATTAGGATGTTGTGTCCGTGACACTGTTGGATGCAGCATACTGAAGTTGTTCCTACGCGCATTCCAGCGCTGGTGCTCGGTGCTCTCTTCCGGAGGACGATAGTGATAGAGGCTGCCTAGCTCATCCCAGGCCCACGCCAGACCCCAAATCTAAACGGTAAACGTTAAGCCGACGATTCTGGATCCGAAACCCAACAGGAGACCCCAAACCCAGATACCCCAACCCCAAACCGCTTCTTTGTAGTCCACAGTACCTTTAAAGGCCAGAAACTCTACGAGCGTAGCAAAAGCCAGCCTCAGGTTTGTAGAAGCCTAAGTAAGCCCTAAGCCCAGACTCTCTTGATCCTCAAACCAGCGTCCCTGAACTCTTAAACACCCCTCACCGTCACCAGGCCGTCACCTAACAAGGTCTTAAGTTGAGCCATCGCCAGGCCCTAAATCCTGAACCCAACCCCCAAAGTCATTAACACAAACATCGGGAATCATCGTAACGCTAAACCAAGGCATGATCATTGTCCATTTATTTATCGTGAGTGTATATATATATATATATATCTATATATATGTGTATATATATATATATATATATGTATAGTATGTATACATATGCAATATATATATATATGTATATTTTTAATTGGTTTGTTTCTTTTCTATATATACATACACATGTACAGGTACATATTGCGAAAGCAAAACGGTACTGCGAACACAACTGCGCCAGGGGGAGGAGGCGTTGGGCGACTGGGCGGCCTAGCTGAGATCCGGCAGGCTTGCTAAGCGCTGCGGTTTAGGGTTTAGGGTTTAGGGTAGGGCTTTGGGTTTAGGGGTTAAGGTGTTTTGGGGTTGGGGCTAAGAGGTTTAGGGGTTTGGGGGGTTTAGGGCTTTGGAGTTTTGGGGTTTGGGGTTTTGGGGTTGGGGCTTAGGGGTTTAGGGGTTTTGGGGGTTTAGGGCTTTGGAGTTTTGGGGTTTGGGGTATTGGGGTTTGGTGTTTGGGGTGTAGGGGTTTTGGGGGTTTGGGGTTTAGGGCGTCAGCAAGTGGTCTGTATGGATTCTGGTTTAAGGCCGTTTAGGGTTTAGGGTTTTGGCATAGGCTTTATAGGAGATATTGGTTTTCGTGAACTACATAGGTATACAGGTTCTTTTGCGTTATGTGAGGTTCAAAAAATTCCACAGACGGGGCCTTAAGGCCTCTTCACAAGAGGTCTGGGGGTTCCACACACCGGCGGGGCTCTGGGCAAAGTTTGGTTTTGACGTTATAAGGGGGCGTGTTTCGGGATGGGGCTGTCGGGTTTGCAGCTTAGGGTATATAGCTCTGGAGTTAGGTGGCTCAGGTGCATTGTTCCCCATGTCCAAGCGGTCGCTGCAAGTCAGGGCATGCGGAGAGTTCCGAAATTCGTCGCCTCGGGCATCTAACGAAACTTAGACCAAGCTGCGATGGCTCACGGCTTGGAGGTGCAACTGTTAGGCTATTGTAGGGGCCTTAAGCATTACCTACACTATTTTGGGGGTCCTTGTTACAGTTATAGTATAATCTACCCCCAAGCGCTATTCTAATTATGAAGGCCCCTAAAAAGTAGACGCCGTTCTTTGGACTAACAGGTCTCCATAAACCCCTTAAAATCAAACTTCAGCACGGGCTTGTGGGCTCGGTGCGAAAATCGTCGCACTAACCTGCCAGGACCCTCCTTGTGCCCTCAAAGAGGGGTATATGGCCCCAAATAATGGGCGCTTAGTCTTATAGAGGGTGGTGATGTACATAAAGTGCAACAGACTGTAGTGTATCGTGATGCACGTGTAGCGATGCGCGATGTGGGCTAATTCACGCAGGAACGCCACAGCGACTCGACTACGACCGCCAATGCGAATACAACATTACGACACTCTAGGTTTACAGCGAAATCTGTAAGACTCGAACTACGGTGAAGGCCTGACATCAACGCGAACACTGCGACGTGGACGACTATAGAGTAAACACAAGCAGACGACTGTGTGTTAAACAGTGTTTCCGAGCAACATCAGGAATACTATTGATAAGGCTGCAGCCAACATTATGAACGATCGTTGGGTGCCAATCCGGGAAACAAACAATGCAGAGACCAACTTCACTATCACGGTCAGAACCAACCATACTTGTGGAACTTCTATGTCGAGCCCCCTAAACCCTAAACCCTCAATCCACACGAGACCCTGAGTAGGCTCCTTGCTGGAGGCACAGCAGCCGAAGTCGTTACGAAACCTTAAGCCCCACGCCCTTAAGCCCTAAACCATGAGATCGACCAGTGATCTGCAATGAAACCATTATTGATATTGCTATTACTATTATTCCGATTCTTACGATTACTGTTTCCATTAAAACTGCTATCATTGTTACTACCATTGTGGCTATCGTTTGTAACATAGGGTGGGTTTCGAGTGGTTTCAGGCTTGATTTTCCGAAAGTCGAGTGTTTGGATTTCTACTGCCAGGCAAGGGGTACGCATCTAAGTAAAGGCATGGGACAAGGCAAAAGAGCGCTAGCCTGAGAGTTCCGGTTTCGAGACAGCAATTACTCGCCCTAGCCCGGGAGTTCCGAAAACGCCACGTGCGACGTTTCAGGTGTGTTCACTCGCCTAGCCTGGTAGTTCCGGATCGAGACAGTAATGAAACGTGCAAGATATTCCGGAACTCCCAGGCTGATCGAGTGAAAGCACTTAAAGTCCTGAGGCTAGTGTCAGTAAAAACCCAGTCCGCACCGAGGTGGCTTTCCCCAGGCAGGTTCCTATCCGCACCCTCTCCAAAATAATCCCCCTAATATGAAAATTCCGTTGTTTACAATGGCCCCAGCCTGCGAATATCCAATTCTCCATGCCGGCCGTTCCAATTCCAGATGCGGCCCTAGCCTGGGAATTCTAAATCTAGACTGCTAAACCGTGAAATTCTCCATCCGGACTTTCCTCGGACCTCCCTCGGACGCCGCGTTCCTGCTCCAAATGTCTGCGTTCCAGTTGCAAATGCGTGCCCTAGCCTGGTAATCCGGGATTCATTCCAATCGCCTCATGCCGATCCTGCCTGGGCCCTAATTCAACATGCCTTCAAATCTAATTACTCATCTGGGAACTTTTTGATCAAACTGGAATTTTTTCGGCCGGGGAATTCTGTATATTAAGGGGCATTTATTATGGGATTATTGTTTCTATTCCTATCTTCATAGCGATATTATCATTACCATTAGTATTATTGTTCCTGTGTCGAGGCTATCGACTCCATGATAGCCGAGCAGCTGCATGCAAAGCCGGACACTCTTCAGGTCGGCCCAGAGAGTTTCACGCTTGAGGCTCTGTTTAGCGTTTGTAGGGTCTACGGGCTTCTAGGCGTAACTTACAGGGTTTTAGGGTTTATTCGAAATGCTCAGGGCTTATAGGGGCTTATAGGGTTTATAGGGCTTATACGGCTTGCTTACAACCCCACCGAATTCTCAGATATCACCAACCTAGAAAGGCAGAAAGCTCTGCAATAAATCTATTGGGGGAGTCGACGGGGTGTGGTCACATTTCTGGAGAGTCCCAAATCTGTACTTCGGAGATGTTAAATTATAACCCTGAATCCTATACAAGCCCTAATTGAATTATTGTGACTGTGGGGATCTCCGTGATGTTTCACTGGTTTGGCCTCGCCCGCTTGCTTCGCTGTGAGACGCACAAGCTTAAAGCAGTCCCTGAAACCATGGCTTGGGGGTGTCACAGGGTTTCTTGCATAAGTGCCTTTCTCTGTGGTATATAGGTTCGGGGGATCATCGAAAGCCACCGACAGTGCCCGACAGATTGCGAAATGCATCAATGCCCACGGCATAGATCCTACCCACACTTCGATAGCCTCAATGGCTAAACTCCATGAGCCTTACCCCTCTAAAACCTACCTGCAAGTACCTACACTGCTAGGCACCCAAAATACAGATTGTTAAGGATAAGAGCCGCAAGGGCAGGACCGTGGTGAACGCCAACCTGAATCCCTAACCCTAAACACTACAACACCTACACCCTACAACTCCCAGCTATCGATATGTTCGGGTCCGGTGAATGTCGCTAGATCCCTGAACGTCCCTAGTCCCAAACCGGTAGAAGCCCAAGCGCAGCCAGAGAACCAAAGAACTCTAAACCCGCAAGGGGGGACAGGAGCCCCAGCGTGCCCCCTCGTTGAGACACCCGGCCATAACCCCAAGGCACACACCGAAACCCTAAACCTTAACCCCAAACCCCTGGCTCCAGCTGTCCTGGTCCAAGATCCCACCTGGTTCAAACCCAACAATCCCGCGACCATGGACCACCATCACCATCACGATCATGGCACGGTAGACGCGGGTGACACCCCGAGTGACGCTTTCTGCGCGGGTTCGGGCAGGGTGATGATGTCCGGTTTCCAGCTGGGCATGGGCAACACTCAGCCGTGCGTGCTTTTTCTGTTTCCCGGATGGGTTCTCGACAACGAGGCCCGATATTTTGCAGGCTGCTTCGGTGCCTTCATCATTCCCGTCGCTATTGTCGTGTTACAGACGGCACGTGACCTAGTGGTGGAGAAGGCAGCCGCAAAAGAGAAGGGCACCGGTCTCCTCTATGATGCCTTTGCCGCATTTCTTTTCGGGCTTCAGATGTGCCTCGCCTACTTCGTTATGCTGTTGACCATGCTGTACGAGGCAGTGCTCTTTTTGTGCATCATCGCAGGCTTCATGACTTCCTTCTTCATCCTCCGCCGTGCCAAGCGCCGTAAACCGGAGGTCGTGGACAAGTCGAGCCTTGATTGCACGCCTTGCTGCTCAGGGACAGAAGCTAGCCAACCGTGAGGCTTTGGAATGCAGAAGCATCAAGCCCTGAGGGTCCATGTACCCAAATAGTATATACGTTGGGCCCAATGTACCAATATAGGGACTACATTAAGGCCAATGTATATACTAGTTGGGTACATGGACCCTTAGGGAAGGATTCTTGAGGGTTTTGTGATCAGCAGACTAGGGCTTTACGTCGGGACGGCGTCGGCTCTTGTCGAGCTCGAATTTCTGCTTCGGGTCGTAGCAAGTGGCCTACCCACAGTCCCTTTTTCAGACCAAAAAAATAAAAAGGCTGCCGCTGTGCCCCGGAGCGAATTAAGCTTGATTTGTAAGGCATATGGAGGCCTGAAAGACTAGCATAGTCTTGATATTAACAAACGTACTCGACGTGTCGAAGGAACTTTCGCTAGTTATTCAGGCCCCTATATGAGTCGGCTGGGCCATGCCTGCCCGGCTTCACAGAGCTCAACCTTCGCTTACGCCTTCCCAATCCAAACTGCACTGAAATCATTGCAAGGTCTTAGCTCCTATGAGTTTGTGGGATGTGGTCGAGTGTCCTAGTTCCAGAAGTGTGTTGGCTGAGTCATGAGGTTTGAAGTTCTGTGCTGATGCACCGCAAGTGTGTATCATGCTCTCTCCTTGCCGTCTCTCGGCATGGCCAGGATGGGGCGGAGAGCAATGAGGAGCTCCAAAAAGTAAATCTGCAGAACAAGCCTAAACACTACGCTCCAAACATCTCTACACTACCTTCTGTCAGGTCTTCGATTCATCCGCCTCCGTTGAGGTGCCGCCGAGACTGGGGGTTTAGTTTAGGGATTCAAGCGTTTATAGAGAGTGAGGGCCTTTTCGGAGGGATTTATATTTGTCTAGCGGTTTTGCAATGGGGTTTAATATGGCGTTTTGTAAGAGTTTCTTGGGTTTTTTTGCCAAAGGCCCCGAAACCGTCGGTCGGATGCGCCGGGAAGCCCCAGCTGAATGCGGCCTTCGGCTGAGGACTTGCGACCTAGCGCTCTCCCTAAGGCTCCGAAGTGCCTGTATGGTAGAATGTAGGGTTTAGGGTTGAGGTTTAGGGTTTAGGGTTTAGGGGTTTAGGGGTTTAGGGTTTAGGGGTTTAGGGTTTAGGGTTTCTATGTTAGGAATTACTAATATGATCCAGGGAAGCGCCCCCCATAACAGTACATAGGACCCTTTGGGTCTTGAGGCTACGGCGCTGCTAAACTCAGAAAGTCGAACAACACGTAACAAAAAGGGCCTTGATTGCTTTTTGTACAACAACCATATGGGTGGTTGTCAAAATTATGGTCCCTGTTTGGGTACCTTAAGTATTAGGTGCCTATTATAATATGAACCCAAAAAGGGACCCTAATATTGACAACCACACGCCTGTATACATATATATAGCTTATTAAAGGCTCTGCATAATTATAAGGCCGTTTAACCGTAGTGGATATAACCCTCACACTCTCAAAGCCAACGCCTCCAGATTCCAAATCCTAAGCCCCAGGATGCCCTGAACCGTTCGACTGCCATCACAAAAAAAGGGAGTTTCCGAAAATTGGGGTACCTTATTTTGGGGTCCTTATAGTAAGGATCCTACTATTTAGGATACTATATAAGGGTCCCCTATTTTTGGAAACTCCCAAATGAAAGAAGGGCCTTTGGCCGCGGTTTGGGGCTTGGAGAGGAAACGGGACACGTAGCACATCAGCGGCGTGTTGGGTTGCGGGTCGGCCGAGGGTCTATACCTTAGCCTACCAAACCCTACTTTTTTGTAGGTTCTTATTCTGAACCCTAATATGGAGTTTATAGGGACCCTACAAAAAAGTAGGGTTTGGCAGGTTAAGGTAGGGTTGCAAGCTAGCAGCTAGAACAAGTGTACTGAAGATGACGCGACACGATCGGGCCGACGTTCATATCCAGTCGCCACGATTCTAGCCCATGTGGTTCAGGGTTCAGAAGCTGACCCCATGCAATTGGGATTTCAAGATTTGACGCCTCATTCTCAGAACACGTGAGGTTCCACACTCGGCTATACAATGCTTGCATATTGTATCGCTCAGAGCAGAATGTATTTCCCAACAAATCTCCCGAAATGGCAAGCTACAGCGACTATCATCTTGGACATACGTATATGAGATTTTTAAATATGATGCACCCTTAAGGAAAGATGCTGACTCTTTGCGAATCTGGGAAGCTCCAC
The DNA here is from genome assembly GCA_905221615.1 of Symbiodinium sp. CCMP2592. Taxonomy (NCBI): domain Eukaryota; class Dinophyceae; order Suessiales; family Symbiodiniaceae; genus Symbiodinium; species Symbiodinium sp. CCMP2592. Next base: position 1,082,712 of record CAJNDT010005445.1, on the reverse strand, counting down.
TTGGAGGTTCAGGGTAGTTATAGGTGGGGTTAAAAGTAGGATACCTATACTTATAGCTCATATTAAGGGGACTTATAACCCTACTTATAACTACACATAAACCCTAAACCCTATACCCTTAAGGAATCCCTATAGATCCCTTTAAAGGGACCCTTAAAGGAACCCGTATCACTAACCCATGAATCTCCAAGCACGGCAGGTCACAGCAGAAAAGTTTGAGTCTGAAGATTTCCCAGGACCCTGGCAGACTTTTTTGGGAGGGCGGGGGACGGTTTAGGGTTTAGGGTTTATAGGGTTTAGGGTTTATAGGGTTTAGGGTTTAGGGCTTAGGGCTTATAGGGTTTAGGGTTTAGGGTTAGGCTATAGGGCTGGGGGTTCAGGGATCCAAGGTTTTGTTTTTTTTTCAGAGCTGGCGGTTTTGCAGGGTTCACTTTTGATCTTACAAAGGGCGTTGTAAGGCTTTGGGGTGTACATTTCAGCGCTTTGCAGGGTTTGACCAAGGGTCTCATGGGTGTTTGGATGTTGCTCTGAATTGCTAAGGGCTCGGTGTTTAGGATACGGGGCAGGTTTGGGGTTTGGTGCACGGGGCTTGAAGTTGAGGGGATTAAGGGTGCCGGGTTAAAACTTTAAAGTTTAGGGCACTGCAATGCTAGCGGGTACGATCTTGTTGAATCGAAGAACATGGAGAAGTATGGGAGCGAGAGCTAATCTGGAACAGGCACTCTATGAAGGGGGTGTGTGGCCCTCGAACGCAAGCCAGTTGAGTTACGCATAAGCTTAGGCATCTTTGGTGATGTGCTACTTGAAGGAAAGAGGCATCCGCAAGATTGCCTCACAGCATTTCTGAGAAGAGGCCTCATAGAAGTACGAATGGGTAAATACCAGCCAGGCTTGCATGTAGAAAGCCCCGGAGCATGCTTGATTCCCGGATTTTGCTGTGACCTGGCCGAAGAATCAAACCTCAACCCGTCGACTGTCTCAAAAGTCCTCAAACATCCACCGATGGAGACCCCGTCGTTTGAAGGAGTCATCGAAGTGCGCCGACGCCACTACTTCGACGTGCCTCAGTGTTCATTACGGAGCAGTGCTAATGTCTTTACGGGTTTAGGCTTGGAGTTGGGATTTGTGGATTTGGGCTGCCCTGTGGAGTTGTCCTAGCATCAAGGTTTCGTCCGAGCGTGCAGCAATTAGATCGTTTTTCCGTCCCCCAAACCCTAAAACCCTAAACCCTAAAAAATCCTAAACCCTAAACCCTAAACCCTAAAAGTTCCTAAACCCTAAAACCCTAAAAATCCCTAAGCCCTTAAAAACCCGAAACCGTCTCGGTGGCCTTCGCCGCGATGGCCTTTTTGAGGCCATTGTCAACCAGGAAGCTGGTCGCTCCACCCTGTCCCGAGCTCAGGGTTGTCGGCACATCAGCTCGCAGGGGTACTTGGAGGTTCAGGGGGGTAGTTAGAAGGCTTCCTTTAAGGGCTCCCTTTAAAGGGATCTATATAGGGATTCTATAGGGGTATAGGGTTTAGGGTCTACTTCAGGGGTAGTTATAAGTGGGGCTATAAGTCCCCTGATTCGGGTAATAAGTATAGTTACCCGAGCTATAACCCTACTTATAACTACCCATGAACCTCCAAGTAGGGGCTTCGGGATCAAAGAGGTGGCAGTGGGTTGAGGCAAAGCGTTTAGGACTTCGGGTTCAGGGACCAAAGATGAGCAGTGAGGTTTTGAGATGCGCACGAGCTTGCAGGGCTGAGGCTGAGACACCATGCCCTACTTCTGTGAACCTTGCACCCCTGAACCCAGGTCGCAGATTGGCATGCCTGCCGAGCGACCATTTCAAACTTCCGTGCTGCCGGCAGACGACATGCGAGCCTCTCAGGTATGCCTTCTGACACAGTCCCGGCAACAGGTTAATACGAATAGCATGCATAGGACCAGTCTGTGCCTGTATGCCGGAAAGTTTGAGTGGCACGCATATGTACATACATATGCATCTTTCTACTGCTCCTGCTTACCATGTCATGTGCGCTGCTATGGCGACTGATCTTCTTACCATGCCGTAAACATTCAACTCTTCCTGAAGAGGCCCTTATTGCTCAAAGCACCCGGGGTGCCAACTCTTTGAATTAGTCCGAGGTAAGTAAAGGGTGTAAGTTGACGCTTTGGGGCCTTTTTCGGGGGGTTCCCAGGGCTTCTTGCGCTGCTCGAGTTCATCCAGTTTGTTGGGCCTTAAAGCTGCCTAGGTCACATGATCACGGTTCCCCCATGGTCCCTCATTCTAGCTTTGTCGATAATGTCTTGTTGAGAAGCATATTGGCAGTGTTGGCAGGATTATTGTCAGCCACAAAGTAGCAGACATTGCGCTGCAATTCCACTAAACCCGAAGCACCGTAAATCCTCCCTCGACATGTGCCACCGTTGCGCCCAGAATGTGGGTCTGGGCCGACGAGGAGGATTGTGAGCGACTGGGGGTTGAGGCGGGTAGAGCTGAGGATGTAGAGGTTTTGAATTTCTGCCTTCTATAAGGTTTGGGCTTGAAAATTTGCAAGTTAAGGATACACTCTATAGCCCTACATAAGCCCAAAGGCCCCATGTACCCATATCGGAGGTACTTAGGCCTTAAAAGGGGTCGGAGCCTTTGGGAAGGTTTAGGTTTGAAGGCTTTGGCAGCGGGGACTTGACTTGGAATTCGGGGTTTTAACATTGACTTGAAGCATGCCACATGAATGGCCTACGGCTAATCCTCAACCCCCAAACCCTAAACCGGAAACCCTAAACCCGAAACGCAAACCTTCAATATATATATATATATATATATATAGTATACCCCCCAACCTTACCCAAAGAAAATTAGCTCTGCAGCCTCCTTAGATTACATGGTTTCGGGTTTAGGAAGCAGTCTAGGCTTCGGATTCCTGTGCAAGTGTTCAAGCAGGCAAGCTTGCAGCACGTTTGTATGTTGTTGTATGCGTTTGCATGCATGCATGTAAGCATGTATTCATGTATGCATGTATGCATGTAAGCATGTATTCATGTATGCATGTGTGCTTGTGTGCTTGTGTGCATGTGTGCATGTATGTCTGTATGATCTATGAAGATATGTCTGTATGTATGCCCGTCTATATGTATGTGTGTGTGTATGTATGTACGTAGGTGTACATATATATATATATATATATATATATGTATGTATGTATGTATGTATGTATGTATGTATGTATGTATGTGTGTGTGTATGTATGTATGTATGTATGTATGTATGTATGTATGTATGTATGTATGTATGTATGTATGTATGTATATGTGTATATATATATATACACATGCACGCATTTACGCATATATATATATATATACAAACTTTAAGCACAGAAAATGACCTTTTCAACCCTAAAGCCTAGCCGGTAAAGTGGATGCCCCCGAAGCCTCGACTTTGCAACCAGGTTCGCATCGAACCTCTCCAGACAGATCCGATCCTGCGGAATTTCCGGGCCATTCCAGCCCGTGCCCTCAGGGTTTCGGGCACCTGTCTGGCAGTTTGTCTCCTCGTTCTCCAAACTCTCCATCCTAAATCTGTAACAAACTGTCGATCCTGAACGATTAGATCCAGAAAATCTCATGGACAGATTTGAGGGAAGGTATGTCGTGACGTGTTTAAGCAGCGTTGCTGGGCTATGCGGGAGCTTTGTGTGTGTGACGGGGGCTTTGCGAATCAACAGAGGCATGTTTCTGCCGAGAGGACTCGCCCATGTTCGCTTGAGATTGAGGCTCAGAGCGAACCTTGCAAGACTTCCGGCATAGAAGCTTAGAAGCCCGAATAATCACCAGTAATATTCCTTAGCGCTCCTGACTACAAGTGTAGAATAATGTACTCTGAAACTCCATACTCTCATGTATAATCATATTGCCTTAGGTATACGGTATGTCGGACCATGTTGTTGATGCATAGAGAGAGCTTCGTAATGTAACACATTGCCCACAGTTCCGAGTTCTAAGGTAATGCAGGATTTCGTGCAGCGGCAGCAGTACTACACTAACCGGTTCCTTCCTAAACCCCACACCCACAAGCTTAAAACCCTAAACCACAGCATCGAAAACTCTAAACCCCCAGCTCTAACCCTAAACCCTTCTCAACCCTGAACCCTAAACCCTAAACAACTCCGCCATGGATCTCGATGCCCTCCTCTCCGCAAAGCCCATAGCAGACCTTGACGAAACCGTCCGGAGCTTCCTCGCCCAAGCACTGAAGGAGGCTGATGCGGAGGACTGGAGGGTGTAGGATTTGGGGATGAGGGTTAGTTGGGGTTTAGGGTTTGGGGATTAGGGTTAGTTAGGGTTGAGGGTTGAGGTTTCCGTTCGCATCAATCCTGCTTAAGTCCCACAAGCTTTACCTCTAAACCTTCTAAAAACCCCCAAACCCTACAGCCACCCTTTTAGTTTCGTGAGGATGTCCCAGAAGTCTTGGCTCCATTCCTGGCAGATGCTGGGCTCGGTGGGGAAGAGGAAGCTACTTGGCCCCAAGCCAAAGCAGTGCCAAGGGCATTTAAGTTTTAGGGGTCTGCAGGGGTTCCCAAGGGTTTATACTGGTGGTGTTCCGTAGCGTCCTTGTTTTGCGCATGTCAGTTCCTTGCCAAGAAAAGGAGGTACTTTGTGCTGTCAAAGCTGCTAAGGGTCCTTTTCAGGGTTCCCTTAAATTCAAGGTTTTCCTAAGGGTTCCTTTTAAGCTAAGGGTTCCTCTGAAACTTCCTCTAAAGCCGAGGCCAGGACTCTTTGCCAGCGCTTCTCCTTCGGTGCAAAGGCAACGGAAGCCTCGAAGGTGGCTTCCGGTGGTTATCGTGACTTAGGCGTGCTTGAAAACAGCTTTCGTTTTGGTTTCTATCATCCCTGGGAAACGGCCAAAACCCTAAACCCTTTATAAACCCTAAACCGTACTACAACTTGCACAAGGGTAATTCCCAAGTTCAGCATAGGTGACCTGGCAGCCCCTCAGTCACTTGGGTCATTTTGTGTCACCGTGAAGGATGCTTGGTCAATCTAGGGGACATCCTGTTTGACTTTGCTTTTTGTGGCTTTGGGTCTATACACGGGTCTTCTATTAGGGATCCCATAAGGTGGATCCTTTCTGACGCTTCCCTTCCTAAATGGGCCCAGGATCAGCCAGAGGAGTCGCAGTCGAAGCCAGAGCCCCAGCCGGCTTCCGTGCCCAAAGATGCCGAGAAAGCTCGGGGTCCCCGGGGCGCCGCGGCGCGCCGCGCCGCCCAGGCGGCGACAGAAGCCGCCTTGGTTCCTGGCGCGATCCTCGAGCTGACCGCTGAAGACGCCCAGCTATGTCTCAAGCTTGCTACCGCTCCTGAAACCTTTCAAAATCCCATGCACGTAACTGGGCTTCTAAGGACGGAAGGGAGATTTCCAAGGCGCTGAAGAGCTGCGTCGAGCTACGGAGCTGGATGCAAGAAGCATCTGAGCGTGCTGACGTACTGAGCGCCTCCTTTCTAGCCTATGCAGCGGAGTCCTCTCCCGATGCATTGGAATCCTGGGGCACGCTGCTTCGAAATTCTCTGGAGGAAGCGGGCATGGCTACGTATCTAAGTGAAGATGAAAGTTTGGAAGCTTTGGCTCAGAAGGGAGCTGTTCAACTCGTGAAGCACGGGCTTCTGCGAGTAAGGCAGAAGGTGTCCGAAGTTGGCGATCCTGTGTGGGCTTTCCTCCCCGAAGATCAGGAGTGGCACCCGGCTGTAGTGGAGGACATTCTACCGAGTGGACGTTTGAAGCTGATCTTCATCGAGTGCCTGTGGCATACCAATCGGGTTATGCCAGTTATGTCATCTTCCCTAAACCCTGAAGTGGTGTGCGCGCATAGCCTATACTCAGCTACTAGTCTGGGGTTTGGGTCTGCAGTCTGCAGGTATGGGAAGCCTCAGGAGGCGAGCCAAGAGGAAATCCGGGCTCTGACAGACGTGGCAGACGAGGGCGATGGCATCGGTGGCGAGGGTGAGTGCGAGATGTGCGAAAGGGACTTGAAGCTAACTTTTCACCACTTGATCCCGAAGGACAAGCATCCGACCTATCTTGGCAAGCGATTGCCCAATGGTGTTGAAGGTGAGCCAACCAGATCCTTCTTGAACTCCTATGGCCTCATGATTTGCCGGCAGTGCCACAACACGGTGCACAGCATCGCAAGCAACGAAGTGTTAGCCATTGAGTACAACAGCCTCCAAAAGTTGTTAACGCACCCTGTCATCCAGCGCTGGATTGAGTTTGCGAAGCGACGAAAAGCCAGCAGTGGAAAGTCTCGTTGAAAGACTACCTATAGTCTCCATTGTAGTCCCTTTTTGGGGTTACCTTATAGGATCCTTAAGATATAGTTGGTTAGACAAAAAAAGGAACTACAATGGAGACTATAGGTATAGTGCGCTTCACTCGTCTTAGCATGTCGTCACCCACATGGGGTGAGTCGAGTCTAGCCCCGACCATGTGGTGATTCACAACTGCTGCATTTATCCAGGTTGAGGTTGTCTCCAGTAGACATCATGCAATACAAAAAAGGCAGACGGCTGAATTGTTTGTAAGCTCTGAGTCGTTTTGGCCTTCATGTACAAGATGATCCTGGTGATTGGGGCAAGTCTCGCAGGAGACAGAGTGCAGAATCCTTTCGGGGGCATCGAAGTGTACAGCAGCCCCGGCAATCTGACCCTTGAACACATTTGTTTCGCGGAGCTGTCCGGCGAAATCGTCGGCTTAAATTATTCTCCGCTGGTTGCTTGGCCGGTCCGGGCGTGTGGCTATCCACCAGCCATTTAGGGTTGCATCTGTGATTGTACTGAACAAGGTCCAACTCCCATCAGGGTTTGGTGCTCAGTGGACATCTCGCCCCAATCCCGGACTGACTGTGTACAGGCCACCGGTAGCACACAAAACGCAATGAATGTGCCTGAACGACGTAGACGCGAAGATAGGCTTTAGTTACCAGCCTTGAGGACGCAGTGCTTGACTGTCGTTGCTTGCACCTGTGCTGCGCGAACATTTATTTGCACACGTGCGTGCATGTCTAAGTGAAGAGGCTAAGTAAGGTCTTTATGTAAATCTTGGTATTCGTACAGAAGGATGCTGGCAGAACGAAGCGACACTGATTCCTGCACGCCATACAAGTGTTCGATCGAGTGCTTCTGTCTGTTTTGGGAGGGAGAGGCAAGAAGGGAGGGAGGCAGTGCGAGGACGGTGGCGGACGTGAAGTGTGAATTGGTGGCTCGTATGTGGTACCAGGCATATTCAATGCCAAAGCATGTCTGAAGATCGCAAGCTCAAAACCAGAAACCCGATCCGCGGACCTCGAAACTAAAGTTACCAGCCCCAAACCCAACCATGAATCCCCAAACCTAGTCCTTAGTTGTTCACCTCCGACAACCCTTAGAAGCCCAGGCAACGCAGCTGAGGGGAGCACCGCTTGATGAGCTGCTGAGGAAGTACGGCCGCAGCCTTGGCAGAAGGGGTCACCAAGGGTTTTTAAGTTACTTTCGGACTTCCATGTACTCTCTAGGTTCTTGGGACTTAGGCGTGGGGACTTGTTATACGTGTTCATGAGGATTTAGGGTGTATGGCTTGGGAATTTCGCTCAGGATTAACATCCATAGGAGGATAGAGTGCGTGACGGGCTGCAAAGGGTTTTGTTTCAACCGAGGAGCCTTCTAATAAACTAAGCAGTCAGAAGAACCTGTGCAGGACCTAAGAAACGCTTATTCCCTTATACCGCATAAGTATTCCGATTTTTCCAGGCCCCCATTTTCGAAGCTTGAGTTGAGGTCTTGGGTCAGGTCCGACGCAGCCTGAGTTTTCCACCAAGTCTACAGACCCTCACCACTAAGGCCCCAGCAACCCAGCCAGTTGGTGAAGCACTACTAGCCCATAAACCTCAGACCCCACAACCCAAATCTTAACTGTTGAAAAAGGAGTCGGAATACTTATTCATAGCGCTCCCTTATATAGCCTTAACTGAAGTCCTACTCCAACTATTAAGGCTCCTCTAGATCCAACCAGCCCTGACGAAGAAGTTTGTGCAGCAAGTAAGCTCAAAGAAGGCAAGGGTTTTAGAGTTTACGGTTTAGGGCCATCTTCTGCCAATGTGCAGCTGACCAGATGCTTGTGAACTATTTGGAACCCTCAGTCATTACTCGTGCTGCGTGCTATTTCTCAAGGTTCTTCATTGGAATTAGAGACATACACCGAAACCCCGTTCCTAGAATCAGTCTGCAGTCTTTGGACATGATATGTCACCCTACACCTTAAACCCAGTGGACCATGGGAACCCACGGCCTCAACGCTGGAAGTGATAGTGACGCCCTCGGCCCTAATTTTTGGAGAGTAGTACCCTTCAGGGCCTAGACGGTTTACAGCTACGAGAACTGTGATTGTTGTATTTATTAACTACTCTATATGCTTTACATGTCGCTGCCTTGTTGTGAATGCATTCTGATTACTCGTAGTACTTCTATTTGGAAATGCAGTTGGTTCTTGCCAGAATTACTTGTGGCCTGTTGGATAGTGTTAACTCGTTGTTACTATCGTCAGTCTTGCTGCTGTAACAGCTTTCTACAACTTAATACTCACTATATTCTGTTCTATTCAATACTATTCAGGTCTGCGCGATTTTACCTTTCTTGTGTTTTGACGGTCATGATACATGACATCTACGATCACGATGATTCTTACTTGTGCCATTCCATGCCTATCCTCGATCTTACCGTAATTCTTGTTATCATGCTCAGCCTGCGTCATGCTTAGGTACGACCCCACCCGAAACGGCTCTAAACCCTAACCTAAACCTTGGATACTGCCCCCACTCAGTAACAGTTGGATAATATTCATAAGATAGACATATTCGGACCTTAGTATAGGCCTATTATAGACTGTTACTGTATGGGGGCAGTACCCAACCTAAACCTAACTTGCGTGTGACCGAGGATACTCGAGGCCGTCCGCGCGTGTCTCGGAGCGTCCGCCCCGTACCGTCGCTCGCTTCGTCTGGGAGCCCAGGACTCCCTTGAAACAGTAGCCTTTAAGTGGCTGGGACCCGATCATAGAACCCTATGGTACCTATAGCGTTGCGATGTTACGGCCAGTTTACTGTCGGGATGGTGTGCAGCAGTGCAGATATCGTCTTTTCGTTGTAAGTGTTGTTAAAGTGATTTGAAAGAGTGATTTGGAGTTTCCTGCACAGATAATAGAAATTGGGAAACGTGATTTGGATACTCGAAAAAGTGATTTTGAAGTGCTCCGGGCTACTGGCAGAAGTGATTTGAAAGGTGATTTGCGGCCCGAAAAGAGCGACTTCAAAGTGATCTGGGTGCTGAAAAAGAGATTTCCAAGTGACTCGGGGCTCGTCAAGCGATTTCCACGTGATCTTGGAACCCCCCAAAACGATTTCAAAGTGATATAAAGGCCCCTTCTTGGGTACCCTAAATTGTAGGTGCCGTATTATATCAGGGACCCAAAAAGGGGCCATAATTTCGACAATCACCGCTATGATTCTATTGACTACAGTGACTCTGGTGAACCCTTGAGAGGGTGCAAACCTTTGTGTGTGTCACCCCAATCACTTTGAAACCACTGCTGCAAGCATCAATTAGGGTTTAGGGTTTAGGTCAAACTAGCTTGAAATCACTTTGGCGGCCCAGGATCACTTGGAAATCGCCTTTTCAGGCCCCAGGTCACTTGGAAATCGCCTTTGCGGGACCCAGATCACTTTCAAATCATTGTCTAGGATGCCCAGTAGTACCCTTATTCCCTTTTTGTAGTCCTAGGTTCCTGATAAAGTTACCATTTACCAAAAAAAGAGGCCTTTTTATTCTTAGGTTACTGAATATCCTAGTTGTTTGGGGTCCCAAATCACCCAACATCAGTTTTCCAGTTGTTTTTGCGATCGAGGACCCGGAAAGTGATCTCAAACTGGCTTAGGGCCTGAAAAAGCAATTTCCAAGTCTTGTGGGTTCCGAAAATGCGATTTCCAAATGATCTCGTGCCACAAAAAGTTGCTTCGCAGTGATTTGGAACCTCCAGAAGCGACTTCAAAGTAATATTAAGGCTTGTAAAATGGTGATGAGAGAGTGATTAGGGAGTTGCATATTGGATCTCCGCGGGTTTGCGTGCACCCACCCTTCCGATCACACTGATTTGGATTTTTCTGCCAAGGATCACTTTTCACCACTTTCCAACTACTTCTAAACTCTTTTAAGGACGCTTGAAATCAGTTTTCTGGGACCAGGGTTTCTGCACTCACTTTCTCAATCCACTTTGAAATCACTTTGACATCAACAAAACTTGAAAAGGATTTGACGATTTCCGATGAGTGCCTGGCCCCGTAACGTCGCAACTGTAGTGCCCGTCAGAGGGGTGCAAGGGCTGGCAAGGCCTTTTCTGGGATCTACACAGGTTATGATAAGGATTCTAGACTCTAGACAGCTTCTACACGGGTCTTGTAGTTCTATAATTAAGGCTTCTAGCAGGGTTCTTCGAGGTTTCTGTGTGGCGTCTCGAAGGGTCATGATAAGGGTTTGACATAATTCGGGCCTTTGGATTATGAGTATGTGTTTTTTGGTAGTAAAAGTTCATAGTAATCTGGTTTGGGGTATCTTGTGGTCATTGGAACTTCATAGAGAGGAGCTTCTGGGGGAACAGTATTCAAGCCCTCGTGCTATTCGGGTCTGAAGGCATTCAGGGGTTTAAGGTTTGATAGGGTTTGGGGGGTTAGAGTGCAGAAGCATAGGGGGTTGAAGGAGCAGGATGGGGCTATGCTTGTAAAGAGCTTGTCTTTGCCGTATCAGGGTAACAATGGTGCGGCACAGAGGGAGAGAGCAAGAGTTTTTTTTGCGATACCTCAAAATCGAAGCCGAGAAACCTCAAAAAACGCCATGCAACGCCTCAGTGTGCTGCATCAGTCTCGGGGTGAATTCACCCGAGAGGCCGCAAGAACCAAGTCGGTCCTGAAACATCCAACCGTCCAGTTTCGAAGCTCCCTGTTTGCAGAATCTCATTTGGTTTAGGGCTTAGGGGTTTAGGGTTATAGTAGCCAGCTCGGTGAACCCTAAACTCTAAACCCTCCATGCAGGCAGGCGAAGTCTCGCGTGGCCAGAGCAGCGCTGAGTGTGGCCTTAGGGCGCTGGGTGCTTTTGAGCTTTTCGGGGGGGCGGGGCCTTCTGTGCGGCGAGGGGGGGAGGGGTTGTCTAAATTAGGATCCGTTGCTACATAAGATGTATTAGAGAACTGTGGACGGCACTTCGGGTCGAGATGTGTTGGCTTCAGCTTCTGCGATGGCAGAAGTTAGAGCTTGACTTCTACGATTTTAGATCCTCGAGCCTGTTGGCTTAAGCTCCGGGCCTTTATTGCTTAAGTAGGCTTGCGGGTGAGTGATGCGAAGTAGGCTCGCGGTGAGCTGCGGCAAGGTGTGTCGATGGGGTTGCTCCCATGGTTACACCTTCGGCACGAGAAACCTGACGTAAACAAGCTTGATTGTTGGTGAGGCTTCGTCTCTGGGAAAGGCGAGCGGTTGGGCGAAGGCGGTGGCGTGAAGGGCTGGTTTTGTTTATTCGGGGCTCAGTTGTGTGATGGATTTTGTTTTGCTTTTGTGGTGGAGTTTTGGGGATTGGGTCGTTTGGTCGTGGGCTGCATTGTCTTCGGCTTTATAAAGGGCTGGTTCCTGATAGTTGTAGGCGTAGGGTTTGGAGGCTCGAGCTTGAGTGCTTGGCGGTCTCGGCTACGTCGTTTCAGGGTCTTGGGCTTCCAGTTTCAGTGTGAGTCACAGTCACAGTCACAGTCGCACGTGTGCGTGTGCGTGTGGGTGTGGCGTGTGCGTGTGCGTGCGGCGTGTGGCGTGTGGCGTGTGGCGCGTGGCGCGTGGCGTGTGGCGTGTGGCTGTGGCTGCGGCCGTGGGGCTGTGTGTGTGTGTGTGTGTGTGTGTTTGCGTCTGTGTCTGTGTGTGGGTGTGTGGGTGGGTGGGTGGCTGTGGCTCTGGCTCTGGCTCTGGGTCTGGGTCTGGGTCTGGGGGTCGAAGAGTTTCGGATTCTGCTTCAGGCTGCCTGGGAGTTTCCGAAAATGAGGTGTACATTATTTTGGGGTCCTTATAATAAGGATCCTACTATTTAGGGTGGTAGAGAGGGTCCCCTATTTTCGGAAACTCCCATTTTCAATGGCTGGATCAATTCAGAGTTGGGTTTTGGGATTATGCTCTCTTTGAGGTGGTTGGGTGCGGCAGGTGCAGGATTTCGTTGTGCATCATCTTTGCCTTACCCCAAGTGCCATTATAGTAGGTACTTAGTAGGAATTTGGGCGCCAAAAGTATATACGATACTATTACATGGACCCTTTGGGCAAAGTGCCCCCAGCCGGCAGGCCTTCAGCGTTATTCCCAGGCCTCGCTGAGGATGGTGGGGAGCTGATGCACGGCACCTGGCTTGTGAGCTTCAAGTTTGCGGAGTGTTGGAGCCTAAAACCATATATTAAAGCCCCCGACCCCTAACTTCTGAAATCAGAGCCCCAAAACTGCCCGCCCTTAAGCCGACAAGTGTAGCCGCCTGCATAATTACCAACACTAACGTCAGGATCCCTTCTACAATTATTGGTTCTAAATATTGAGTCGCCAATATTCAAAAGATTTTTGGGCTGCATGGCGTGGGTTTTTGGGCTTGCGGTTTGGGGTTTGGTTCTGGTCTATATGAGTTTCGGGTTTGGGCTTCGGTTCAGGTTTCGGGCTCAGGGTTTGGGGTCAGTTCCTTTGGGCCTAAGGATGCCTGAAGGTGCCTGGGCTCCATAAAGGGAACTCCAGAAAGTAGGAATACATGGAATAATGGTAGGATCCCCTGTAATTTACCTTAAAGGGGTTACGATAATGATATTCCAACTTTCTGGCTTCTACTGTATAAGTTGAAGGCCGTCAGTCCCCAAATCCCTGAGCTCTTAGGGTTTAGGCCAGACGTGGGTCCCCAAATGGGAGTTTGAGAAAATTAGGGGTTTAGGGCTTCAGGGTTTAGGGTTTAGGGGGTACAGTGTTTTGGGGTCCTTATAATAGGGATCCTATTATTTGGGGTACTATATTAGGGTCCCCTATTTTGGAAAGCTCCCCAAATCCCTGAGCTCAAAGGGCCTCAGACCCAAAGCCCGAAGGTTTCGAGTTGCGGAACTTGGAGTCTGGGGCCTGTCGGTTTCAAAGGAAGTCCTGCACCCGGTAGTAAAATTAGGATCCCTTTTTGGGGTCCTTATTGTAGTACGGCACCTAATATTTAGAGTAGAGGGACCCTTATTTTGACAACCACCCATGTATCATCTACCGTTTTTAAGCTGGAACTCAAACCCTTAAACCCTAAACCCTAAACCCTTAAACCCTAAACCCTAAACCCTAAACCCTAAACCGAGGTTAAACCCTTTTTGAATCGCCAGTGGAACCGGAAGCCAAGTCTGAATCCTCAGGCTATTGGAGGAATGCTTGGTGCTGCGGCTCCACAGCTCCAAGGTGGGCCTAGGGTTTAGGGGTTTAGGGTTTAGGGTTTAGGGTTTAGGGTAGTTTAGGGTTTAGGGTTTAGGGTAGTTTAGGGTTTAGGGTTTAGGGTAGTTTAGGGTTTAGGGTTTAGGGTTTAGGGTAGTTTAGGGCCTAGGGTTTAGGGTTTAGGGTAGTTTAGTGCCTAGGGTTTAGGGTTTAGGGGGCCGCATTGGGGCCTCGTGATCTGGAGACTGCTAAGGCCGCTTTGAAGGGATGCGGTGGTCTCCTTGAGTCGTTCATGGTGTGGCATCGTGCGCTACCCCAAGCTCGAGAATCCTTAACCCTAAACCCTAAACCGTCTAAGCCCTAAACCCTAAACCGTGGCTTGGGTAGAGTCTCGTTGGCAGGTCTTGGAGGTCTCAAGTCCCTCAGAATTCAGAGTGCGCCCGAAGCTGCGATCTCAAAGCTCCTAGAGCGCACACTGCAGTTAACCGAGTACAGTAACAAAAGCACCGAAGGAACCATCAAAGGCCTTTTTGAGGCTTTCTGGTCGACTCGGGTTCGTCAAGAGCAGCTTCGATCGCGATCATGTGAGCGACTACTGTAGGGGCCTTGATAGTTACCTATACTACCTTGGGGGTTTATTGTTAATTATAATCATAGTACAATGGGCACCAATCACCAAACCCTATTCTAATTAAGGCCCCTATATTAGACTAGCGACATCAGTGCCCCGATTGCTACTCCAGGAGCACAGTTCAGTTTCGCGGGGAGTCGATTCCTAATACCAAAGCCGCTACCAACGCTAAATGTACTAGGCGTGTAGAGCCGATACCTGGTACCAAAGCGAATCGATATCCCTGAATCTACTGCTTTCAACCTTGACGCTTGTTCGTGTGGCATGTGGGTTCCTGAAAAGTTACTAGAGTTTGGGGTTTATAGTTTAGGGCATTCTAAAGGTCCTTAGAATCGAAGCCGGCCTCACGGCGACTTCCCGCAGGTGCAGGCTCAATATTTTCCATTGCCTGACCCTACGATTTTGAACTTTTTGCAAGCGCGTGCTCATGGCTTTCCCATCGGTCGGCAGCCAGGCGGGTGGTTCCGGGCTGGGTTCAATTTCCAAAATAATTCCATATTGTACAAGTTGATATTAAGCAGAGAGTTGACGGCTGCTCTGAGGTGTTTGTGCGCGTGTGTGAGTGTATGTTGTGTGTGTGTGTGTATGTGTGTGTGTGTGTCTGTCTCTCTGTCTGTCTGTCTGTCTGTCTGTCTACATGCAGGTAGGTATGTATGTATGCATGTATGTAACTATGTATGTATGTATGTATGTATGAATGAATATATATATATATATATATATATATACATATGTGTGCTTTAATTAAACGCGTTCTTACAGTGACAGATGCTTCTAACGAGGGCTGTGGGCAATACATCTATTTAGTCGTTTTGGAGCAAAGCGAACAGGCATGGGTCTGTTTTGATAATACATTGGAACTTGCTTAAGGACCTCATTTAGCTTTTGGTAGACGGGGAAGATTCGTGAAACAACGACCCAAGCTGTGAGACTGCTTTTGCAAGTCCATCTACCTACTGGGTGGTTGTCTAAGTTGGGGTTTGTTTTCAATTTGCTGGGCTTCAAATTATCCTGCAACCTACCCAATAACATCTTAGCACCCAAACTTTGCAACCCCAAACCGTGAAAGATTTGGGGCTGCGATTAGGCTCCAAAGCCCCAACATCGGAGAACCCAAAGGCGGGTGGTTCAGGCTACCTGCATCTTGAAGGCCGGTTGCAGGTTTGATTATCTGAGAGTGTTTGGGCCATTTCTTCCCTCAGACCCCAAACCCTGTACTTGCATGGTCATGTCTTCAGCAAGGTGCGCTTCGTGTACCGGTCAACTTTCATCGACGAAGAGACTTGCAAGCAAAGAAGTGGACCTTACAATAGCAACCAGCCAACCTGGCAAGCACCGCAAACCTCTAAACTGCTGTAAAGCTTTCGCTTCCTTGTCTCGCAATCCCAAAATCATTAGCTCCATAATGGAGGGTTTTGCTGCATCGACTAGGGTTAAACCCATCTGAGGATTCTCCTCATTCAGGGCCAAGGCAAGGCCAGGATTCAAGAGGAAGGAAGCCGGAGTTCGAGGAAGATTCCGACATAGACTTGCGAGAATCGGCGAAACCCCAAACGAGGCCATTCTTAGTCCCAGTGTGGTATAGCCTAAACGAAAGAATGACGAGGAGCAGGGGCCTGGAGGAGTTTGCCCGGATCTAGTATAGAAGCTTGAATAATGAATCATAATATTCCCTAGGGTCCCTCAATCTATATATATATATATGTTCATACATACATACATACATGCATACATACATACATACATGCATACATACATACATACAAACATACATACATGCATGCATAGTGCATGCCCGCGTGCATATATGCATATATGCAGAAATACACAACAATATATATATATATATATACACACATACATATATATGCTGCAACACACCCCCACTAACCATCAAGTCTCCTACAGTAACCCCAGAGCCTGCAACAGAAGTTGTCAAGTCTCTCGTCTTGCGGGCAGGATAGACTGGTGTATGATTCGCAGGGACCCTTAGGGGGGTAGGGGAGGGGGAGGTAGGGCGCCTTGATGCCTAATAAAGGCTCATTTTGAGGAAGTATAGTACTCCACCCCCCCTTCCCCCTCCCTACCCCCCTAAGGATCCCGATGAATGATGTTTAGGAAAGGCGGCGCAATCGAAGTTTTAGGGGTTTGTGATATTTGGTCTTTAGGGTTGAGCATTTGGGATTTGCCTTTGAGGCCTGCAAAGCCTATGGGCGACCTTCGTACATCTAAATCCCACCATCGGATGACATATATCGCGAAACTTAGTACGAATCCCAGGTCTTTTCATCAGCTTCCGTCATTAGAACCACTAGATGGAAGTTCACCAGAGATGTTTAGAGCTGTGAGACTCGAACGAGTTGACTTCAAGGCGTCGGCTTCGGAGTCTAGGTATGGGATTTTAAGGTCTAAGGGCTCCTTACTATAATTATAGTAGTATAGTAGTATAGTAATTATAGTAGTATAGTAATCATAGTAGTATAGTAGTATAGTAGTATAGTAGTTATAGTAGTATAGTAGTATAGTAGTTATAGTAGTATAGTAATCATAGTAGTATAGTAGTATAGTAATTATAGTAGTATAGTAGTATAGTATAATATAGACCCAAACCCTATTCTAATGATTAAGGCCCCCATATGAGGCTTTAGGGCTTGAAGGATGTTCTTCGAAGAGCCTTGTCTTGAAGCCTAGGACTCGGAATCCTGGAGGCAGACGCCCATAAGCCACCAAAGCACGCACACAACGGCCCTAGAACCAACATGTCCCGAACCTTCGCCTAAACACTAACCTCCCCCAAAGAGCCTCAAGCCGCTAATCCCTAAAGCCCTGCAGTATAGAGTTACCCAAAGGCTCCAAAGTAGTTCCTTTTTGGGATTACCTTTTAGGATTCTAAATACGAACCCCAAAAAGGAACTACTATGGAGCCTCTAGGTAGAGGTCTGCGCAGTTACAGTTGTCAACAGTTCACTATACAGTAAAAGCCAGAAAGTTGGAATATGATTATCCTAAACCCTTTATGGTAAATTATAGGGTATCCTACCCTGAAACCATATTCCAACTTTCTGGAGTTCCCTTTAGCACACTTGCAAAACCCTGGTCTGAGCAAATTCTTCAGGCCCGTCTATCACCGCAAAGCCTGCAGGGGGGCGCATGAGGGGGCCTAGAACCAGAAACCCTGAAACCCCAAACCCCAAGCCCCATGGCAGTATCCTTCGCGCTGAAGCTTTTTCAGAGACCTCAACCCTACCATACCGAGGAGCAAGACTACGCAGATGAGAGCAGTCCCAAACGATGCCAGAGCTTGCCGCCGGCCAAGACTGGCTTGGAAACAGCGACCGAGGCAACGTTTGCAGGAGTTGCGGCTTAGGGGATTCTCAGGTTTAGGGCTTAAGGTTCTTAGTTTAAGGTTTGGGTTTGAGGGTTTAGGGTCTTTTGGGGTTTTAGGGCTTGGGGTTCGACGTTTTCATGGAACCCCAAACAATCTAGATTTGTAAGGTTCCTTACAATGCTTTCTGTGTGAGTGGGGGGGGCGGGGGGCGGGGGGCGGAGGTGTCGTTGGGGCTTGGCGGTTCGGGGTTGATGATTTCAGGGTGTATTGGTTATGCACAGGGTTCAGGGCTTATTGAGGTCTCGGGCCTTCAGGATTACTTAGCGTTGTGTTAGGCGTCCAGATAGAACCGCCGGGGTTTCTCTTCCGTGATCTGGATTTACGGGTTTACCGATCACAGCTGAAAGATTTGAGGTTCAGGATCCCGGGTTTGCGAAGTTGGGTTCGGGACGAACGGTTCATTTACTTGGGCTCTTCGGTTGGGGTCTTGGATGCGCTGCCGGAGTCTCCAACAACTGTAAGAAAAGCTAGCTTCAAATCAGGGGGAATCGATTTAGGGCTCAGCGGCGTCCGGCTCAGGATGTATGTGAACTATACAATAATTCCCAAGTCTTTCGAAAAGTTCATATCATGTTTGCTGGCAAGTCCCTGAAGATGTTTTTGGAGTCCGACGTCGAGTGCCTATGTGGTGTTCCGTTGGTCAGAAGGTTACGGAGAAGAAGCAGAGGACGGACGTGGTCATAGCCGGCAGAGGCAAGAAGAACTCCGGAAAAGCCGGAAGGCAAGAACAGGTCGGCCAAGCCTGGAAGATGCTGAGACCGAACACGGCCATTGCGATGAGTGGCACGTTTGCTTTGGTCATAGCGTCATAGCTTATATATAAAATTAACACACACACACATATATATATATATATATATAAGTATATATCTATATATATATATATTCATATTGTATTAGATGTATATTTACATGCATAAAGCCGCAATAAGCCAGGTAAAGAGTCGGGAAGCAGCCGCCATCACGATCAGAAAGTCATCGATAAAGCCTGAGAACGCAATTGCGCGGCACTTACTGCGATCGTCCGGACAGACCGCTCTGAGAACTCTACTGGTATGACACAATATGGGTTAAGGGTTTAGGGTTTAGGGGAACTTCGGCTGTCATAACCATTCTGTGTATCCAAACCATCGGTTTCCATGGACCCAGTAGATATGTAACACCCGGACCGCGAAAGCCCAAGTACACTCATCGGAAGCATGGGGCAATGCCATAGCACTTCGATTCGTCGGGGCTTGGTGGGTTCGTCAAGTTGCAATTGCAGGTAGTGACGGGCGAGACAGCCTTGCTCCTCGGCTGGGAGGGAGTTGTATTTGGTAGACTAGCCTTCAACCCAAAACCCTAAGCCCTAAAATCCTCGGCTCCTTTTCCGCCAAACCTCAAATCCGAGGCCTTCAAATCATTAACTGCATTCACGATCGGGTTGCGGAGACGAGTGGAATTCTTCGCGTCAGGATATAGCATTGCAGATAAAATCACCAGCCTCTTCTCTACAGTCCCATTCAGAGTGGGGTCCATACTTCGGATGAAGCTTTTACTTGAGTCTCAGACCTGTGCCGCATGTGTGGTATGAAATGGGACCCTGGGGGGCATAATTTGTTTGTTTGTGACTATAGATGGTAGTAGTTAGTACTGGATGCCAACCACGTCTGCTAGGTGTGCACTCACGGGTCTTAGCGCGTTTTACCATGTCTTTCTGAGCTCTTCGAGGTCTTACGAATTATCGCACATCGTATACCAGAACCTTGTCCTGAAATCCTCCTGCTGAAAGGATTTTCCTAACCCCATGCAATTGCTTCACAGCAGCTCGGAAAGCCCTGCACCCTCACCCTGAGCCTCCACAACAGCTCGCACACCTCAAAGTCCGATGAGCCCAGCAGCTCTCTGCAGGAGTGGCTACGTTCAAGATCTGGTCCAGAACGCAGAGCGCCTTAGCAACTTCGGAAAGGCTGACGTTCATCGCTGTCCGGTTTAGGGTTATGATTTTTTCGAGGTGTGGGGGTAGAAGGGTTTTGATTTTCCAGGGTGTAGTGCTTAGGGTTGCAGGTTTCAGGCTTTAGGGCACAAGGGTTTTGGGTTTGACACGAGGTTTCGGTGCTGGGTAGGCAAGTTGTAATCCATGGCACACCACCACCTCCATTTGCATATTCGAACTCCCAGATGGCTTGTGAAATGTAGGATATAGAGAGGTTATAACACTCCACCAGATCTTACGCCATACAGCAAACGTACTCCGTGCAGCTTATGTTTTAGGATACATGGTGAGACGTTACCGTCTTCTGCACTCTACTGAACCCCAAAATGTCATAGTCCTTTTTGCAGCTTTGTCATCGCTGAACCGTAAAGCCCAGATTCCTAAATCCCTGATCCCTCTAGACCACCAAACAACCCAAATCCCTGAAACCTATGCAACAAATTTCGTGAACACCACTCCCTGAACCGTAATCCGCAGTCCCTTCGCCCCAAACCGCCTCCTCTTGCTAGCTGGGACAGGTGAACTCCACCTCTGTTCAAGCTCAAGGCTCATGGGATATGGTCAGGGCACTGAAGCCCATAACCCTAAACCCTAAACCCTAAACCCCTAAACCCTAAACCCTAAACCCTAAACCCTAAACCCCTAAACCCTAAACCCTAAACCCCTAAACCCTAAACCCCTAAACCCTAAACCCTAAACCCCTAAACCCTAAACCCCTAAACCCTAAACCCTAACTCCCTCAATCCGAACCCCAAAAGCCTGCCTCCTGCAGTTAGCCCTGCACTCTTTAGACGCCGTGCCAGATCCCGTTTTAGCCTCGAAGTATTCACTGATTCCTAGCTTCCCCACCCTAAACCCTAAAGCGTACCCAGAGGATGATACCCTACGGCTTTGTCAGGGTATACTTTTCGTTAATGACAGATCCTAACCGCTAGATAGCCTAAAAAGGGGGTAGGGTATGACCTTCTAGGTAAACCCTAAACCACAGCGTCCCACTTCCAGAAGTGCTGCTCACGGCCAAAGCATCGAAGCCTGCCAGTGCTACTGGGGTTGTATACCCCGGTGAGTTGACATCTCGGCCCCAAACCCTAAACCCCTAAACCCTACCTAAATTTTTTTCTTGCCCCAGAACCCTAAACCTTCATGTACTCGATGCCCCTATATAAACTAACCATTGATATTGGAGGAGCTAAGGAGCCAGGGATGATGATAATCCCGATCAAATAAGGAGCTAAAGAGCCAAGGGAACCCCAAAACCACTGGTTAGTAAACCTGACAAAGAGGTCCGCCGAGTCCGGGAAGTCGAGGGCATCCGCAGCTGTGCAACTCGGGGGAAGGGGGGGGTCAAAAGTTTGGGCACTTGGAGGTTCATGGGTAGCTATAAGTGGGGTGATAAGTAGGATAACTATACTGATTACTCATATTAGGCGACTTGAAACCTCACTTATAACTACCTATGAACCTTGAAGCAGTCGGGACCGTCTTAGGGTTTAGGGTTGACGGACTCTCGTTCCGCGTCGTGGCAGCAGCTGACTGTCGTCCGGACTTCCTCACGTGAAACGCAATCCTTTACAGGAAATCCGGGGCAAAGCTTGGATCCAAGATAACCCTAAACCCTAAACACTACGCCCTTGATAACCTCAGGCAAGCGGCCTTGCATCTTTTCCGCGGGCTCCTGCACATCCGGAGACTCCTGCTCCTACTGCTGCCGACTCAGACGTTAGCCTGTCGTCGTGCCGTCGTCGTACTCTTTCGAGGGGGGTTTACAGGCATTTAGGGCTCGATTGGGTGTTATGGGATTGTTTGGGTGTGGGAAGGGTGGGGGTTGCAGGGGTTAAGGCTCTAGGGTTTAAGGCTTAACAGTTCAGGGCGCGACTTGGCCTGCGGTTCTGCAGAGTGGACAATCTTCTAGTGTGCATACTGTGCAGTCGTCGTGTGAGCTCCTTGTACAACCCGGCTCACCGGTGCGATGGCTCGAGGGCAAAAAGTGCGTGGAGTTCTTTCGTAAGCATGGCCTCTGCGCGGGATGTAGCCCAGCTACCGGCTGCCTAATAAAGGCCTTACAATAATTACCAAAGCGATTTTGGGGGGTTCCTTAGTCCTTATTAAAGTTAAGTTCTACTATGATGCAAGGGTTTCGTGTTTTTGAGAAACACTATGGTACCATGCATCTGTGCATCTTAGTTCTGAGACAGCGAGGCAGCTGAGGTTAGGTCTCACATTCCTAAACCAGGTTCAGGGCTAGCCTAAAAGCCCTAGAGCACATAGGCTTTACAAACCTTAAACCCTAAACCCTAAACCGTTCAGCATACATCTTTGCAGCCGGTCCCAGCTCCAGGATTGAGTAGCATTGGAAGCCTGCCCCATCGGCACAATACCCCTCAATGGAACTCCCACATGAGGGCAAGAGCAAACAAGTCAGGGACCTAGTCGTCGGACCCTGCACATTACAGCTCCCAACATCCGACAGGAAACGCAAGAACTGCCAAACTGGGAGTCCGAATCTCACGGCTAGGCCAAACCCTTATGCCCCAGGTCACCACTCGCACCCGGAAAAGACTGCGAAGTTGGACAAGATTCAGCGCAAGAAGCAGCCTATCGGAACTATGGGAGTCCCAACGATTAGAATCGGATTTCGGGTTTCGGCGGGAAGGGGGGGGGGGTATCTTTACAATTGCAATAGGAAGTTTTGGAGGATACTCCTCGGACTTCTTCAGACCTCTATATTCAACCAGGGGGGTTCCCCATCTCGCAACCCAAAGCCCGCCAAAGCCTAAACCCGAGACGCCACACACCTGAAAGTTGCCCGGCCGAAATAGTGGGTATGCTCCTCCTTATGCATGTAGGGTTTACATAACATTGGGTGCAGCTTCCGGAGCTTTGCTCCGATTCTTTCGTGGAGGTGGACGAGCATCTTGTCTGGTCACAGACAATGCTTGGGAGGTACAAGTGCGCTGCTACTGTTTCTTGATGTTCTAATTCTGAACAGCAGCAGCATCGTCATTATTGGTGTTTCTGTTCCGTCATGCTTCTGGTGAAGCCCGTGAGTACTGATGACTATCCTGAGCGTTCGTCATGACGACCGTCGCTGCGCTATATTCATGCTTGTCTTCGTTTGCACAACATCACTATTGACACCTTGGTCATTGCGGGTACCCCTTTTTGTTGTGACTTCGTGTATGTGATTCGGTGCGACGTCGCAGTTGTTGTTGCTGCCAGCTGGGTGGTTGCACTTGAGATGTGTTATTATGATGTAATGGTGTTGTTCTTGCCCTTCCTTCATGGGCCTTTTGTTGTCATCACCCATTTTGGTATATGTTGTCGCCTCACCATCCAGAAACCACGAAAGGTATTATTATGCTGATGAGGATGGTGATGATCATAATGATGAGGATGGTGACGATGATGGTGATGATGATGATCACTGTGATGATGATGATCATGATGATGACGAGGATGCTGATGCAAATGCCGATACTGACGATGCTGCTGCTGCTGCTGGTGATGATGATGATGATGATGCTGATGCCGCTGCAGATGCTGATGCTGAGGATGATGGTGTTGTCAGCACAACAAGAACGCTGGGATGCACAGACAGAGCAACCCCACACCCACACCTTGTGCGTTGAAGCGTGTGCGATGACGGCTTAGGGATCTAGCGTTGAGGGTGTAGGCTGGTGATTCTGAAGTTGAGACGAAGTTGATGACGATCACGACGACGAGTTGTTCCTGCGTACTACTAGTTACTAGTTCTACTCCTGGTCTTATACTGCTGCTACACCTACTGCTGCCCCTATCTACTGGTGCCGCGATTGCCACGGCAAGGACGACGACTACAGGACGAGTAATCGCAGCTGCTTCTGCTATCGCAACTGCTACTGCGACGACGTCGACCACGACCGCTACCACTTCCCGCTACGACAACGCCTAGATTGTCGTGAATCCTGCTGCTAGTTTTGCGGTTGCGGCTGTTTGTACCATCCCGACAGCTTCTATCGATGAAGGTTTGCAGAGTTGGATCTCGGCATCGCTCTTTTGCTGCTCCACGATCTGATGCGCACAAAGGCAGCTCTTTTTGGGAGAAGATGTAGTACTGTGGCTTCAGGGCGCTAGGGCACGTGTTATTTGATGCGGACTGACGGGGTGGGGGTGCCTAGGTGTGGATCCGGGGCTCCTCAGGCCGTCTGGCAAATGGGTTCGCATTATAGTCTTTTATAACTATACCAACATGCTACACCATAGTATATTCCTTAATGCCCTATCCGAGTTCTGTTCTCCAGGCCCCTATCTGAGCTAGCGCCCTCAAAGCTTGGCCAGCTTAATGGCGTGTCCGCGATAAGGTCTTGAGGTTTCGATCCAGTTTTTCGGGGATGCAGGAGAACGGATGTGGTAGTCTCGGATCTAGGCACAGATTGTCATGTCGGATTGTGGCCACTTCGACATTGACAATTTGAAGGACTTCCGCGGTTCGAGTCTGCGAGTCTGGAGGCTGATGTCAGTCGTGGAATGTTGTACTCTATTCTGTTCTATTGTGCTCTCTTCTATTCCATTCCGCTCTAGTTCATCTCTTTTCTATTCTTTTCTACTCTACCCCTTCCTGATTTATTCTATGAGGTGTCGGGTGTAAGGCTGGTAAGGCTGGTGGGGCAACTCGCGAGCTAAGCCACGGACACGCCCTTTCCCGAGGACCCTGAGTTTACGAAGTTGGGGTTTATAGAGCTTAGGGTTTTAGTTGAAGTGTTGAGGGAGTTTGATTGTAGAGTTCGGGTTGTTTCAGGGTTTCGGGATTAAAGATAAGGGTTTACTGGTTGTTTTGGGGGTTGGAGGTGTGGGGTTTACGGGTTTAGAGCTTCAGTGGTTAGGGGTTTGATTAGGGTTGAAGGGTGTAAGGTTAAGGGTTTAGGGGTTTAAAAGGGTTTAGGTTTTTAGGGTTCAGGGTTCAGAGTTTAATGTAGCGGTACATTAAGGGTTGAGGGGTTCAGGGTCAATGTAGTGACGTAGTGCTTCTTTGCTTCTCTTGACCCACGCCTGCCAGCAAGAGTCAAGACAGTGCAGATGTATTATGCATGTGAAAATGGTTTCAGGGACCATATGACAGTGCAGATATGCATGTGAAAATGATTTTCAGGGACCATATAGCCTTGAAACTCAGGGCTTCTTGTGACTTCTCTACATGGCTCCTGAATGTCCTTCTTAAGGCTTATCTGCACTGTCTTGACTTTTGGCTTCAGCATGGTTTCAGAGCCCGCTTGTCTTCCAGATAATCCGGGCTTCCCGAAAGCCCTAGCACCTTTCTTGACTTTTGCTGGCAGGCGTGGGTTCAGAGCTCATTTTTCACACGTTTCAGACAAAGTTGGCGGCAGCCCTCCCCCCCACCCCTCAACCCCCTCCCTAGAGTAACGTCTTGTTCCTGAAGCGCATAGAATCCAATGCGAAAGCAAAGAAACCGCACAACCTGCAGAAAAGCACTCGGAAACTTAGGTGCGTGCCAGGACCGAAGTACCAGAGCGGTTGCTTTCCCCGACTTTCATGTACAATGTACGATGGTTTAAGTCGGCTTCTGTCAGTTTTTGCGTGCGTAACATGTTTGCAGCGTCGGGGTCGGAATAGCCAGTCCTTGAAAAGCTAAAGGGCCCTTGAAGAGACCAGTAAAGGAACCCTTAGATGAGCCCTTGAAGGAAGCTTTCAAAGCTACGAAGCCGAGGGATCGGAGTTACTCTCACAGGAAGAGTAACATAGGAGCCTCAATAGTACTAGTTTGGGGTTCAAGGAGCTCCATCGTCTGGAACCCGGGACTGAAAAGATCCGCCCTGAATCAGAAGAAACCTAATACGGAAGTCTAGGGGCTAGGGTTCCGGGGTTGGGCTTTAAGGTTTCGGGCTTAAGGTTAGGCCGAGTTCGTTATCATGAGTTCCTGAAACGTTGCCTTCAACAGCCATGTCTCCTGGTGGGCTCTAGACCCCGGGCTCTTGACCCCGACCCAAAGCCCTGCCATCAGCTCTCAGAATGTATTCTACTGTTCTACTGTGATTACGACTCAGGAACCCTAGGGAGCAGTATTGCTAGTTCCGTCAAGTAAACCAGTACAGAGAGGCTCTGGAGCATGGGTTCTCAGAAGAAGCAGGATATCTTCTCACGCTGCCTAACTTTCAACAGGGTTTGGGGTGTAGGGGTTTAGGGTTTACAAAGCGGTGTCGGACAACGTTGTGGATCAGAAGTTTATCAATTGCTGGTTGTCATGTTGTGTTTTCCAAATGTTGTAGATTTCTCTAATTGGGTGTCAGACCGCTTTCACGCGCCTCAGTACAGCTATCAGGAAGCAGCAATTCGCAAGTTCTGTCAAGATGGGTGCCGGTAAAGGAGAACCTTTGAGAAGCTTGTGTGAGTTCCAGAAACCACAGGTAGATGAGCGACTGTCATTTTCTTGTGGTTTCCCACAGGGTGTCCCAAATGTTCATTGATTCTCCAGGGCTTGCTGGCATGCAGGGATTGGGGATTAGGGGTCGAGGCCTCCCGGACGAATAGTTTTATCTGTTTACTTATATTATTGTAATATATTTATTGAGTTAATTTTTGTTAAGAGTTATTCAGTACAAGTCTTTGAAAGATATGACCGGAGCTGGTAGTAGAAGACATGGAAGCAGGTCTTAGGACTCTGAGTTTCGGATCTCAAACTTTGCCGTAGCACTTGGTCCCAACCTGCATTGCCCTTCGACTATTGTGATGGTGGCTTTGGTGTTGGGATTCGTTCTCTGCAGGGCTACCGGAGTCAGCCTTCGGAACCCCGTCGTTGATTCGACGTATTTAGACCTGTTCAGCTTTGGAATTGAGCCTCAACCCCTTAGTCGGGATTCCCATCTGAAGCCAACGATGAGCTGAAAAGAGCTGCCACGTGTTTACGTAAACGGTTTTGGGGGTTCACGCTGTCTGCCGGTGGGTGCAGATTGACGCCGTCTGCGATGCCCAACTTATTCTCCTTTTTGCACTGGCAGTAGCGCAAGCAAAGGCGAGGCAGTAGCAGTAAGGAGTAGGAGTACCCCGACAAATGTTCAATTCCAAAAGGCCTTCCTTGCTTGCTGTCCCTTTTGTTCCAAGGTTTGTGGAGGAAGAAGCTCGAGCTCAGAACCCGGAAGTAAACTGGGCCGAGGAGGGCATTTCCCACGGGCGATTGCGACGGGTGACACGCCGGCAACGTGTTCGGGGCTAGGGGTCTTTCAGGGTTTTTGCAGTCTATAAGGGATCTACAATACAGGGCCTTCATAAGTAGACTTGGGTTTGGGGGTGTATCTATATTCCTGCTGCTAACATGCTTGAAACAAGTTGCGCTTCAGCTACTGGTTTCCTCCTGCCATCAGTTTCATCAGATTGAGCCCTTTTCTGCTTCCTCCAAATGGCCACTTCCTGCGGCAGCACCAGCATCCGCTTCTTCCTCTTGGTTTAGGGTTTAGAGTTTAAAGTTTATAGGGCTTGTGTACCTTCCTTGCGAAGTCTGATGCCTTCGTAAACCCTACACCGCAGCAGCTGCACCCGCGAATTTGGAAGCCCTATACCCGAAACTTCATGCCCTACCTATAGTCTCCATTGTAGTTCCTTTTTTTGGTTTAACCAACTATATATATATATATATATATATATATATATATTAAGGATCCTATAAGGTAACCCCAAAAAGGGACTACAATGGAGACTATAGGTAACATCTAGATCTCAGACAGGGAGCCCCTAACCCTGATTCGGGGCTCCGACCAAGTAGCTACCGTCCCCCTCGCAATCCCGAAACAATCAGACTAGAACCGTAGTCTAATAGTTAAGGTCGTAATCTTGGAACAACCCAACCCATACTGCTGATGGACAAAATCCTGCATTACCCATTATAAGGAATATACCATAGTTCCCATAGTTTAGAGTCCTTGGGGTCATGCAGGATTTTGTCCATCAACAGTATCATGGAACTGCCAAAGCGGTAAGCAGACCCAAGCATTTTTGCGAGCCCTGAACCTCAGAAGAGGAAACTAAAATTCGTATCTTTCGAGGTAAACCCTCTAGGACCCTTACGGACAAGTTTTCGAACCCTTATAAAACTAAGCCCCAAGGCGGAAACGACGCCTTCTCAGGTCTTCAGTCGGATGCCCTTCCATCAGCTAGCAATCCTCGCGAGCTCGAAGTCTGGTAGCTCGGCCTTCGCCAGGGAACTTCAGGCACGGAAACAGCTTACGGTTGATATGCGGTACAGGGCTTGAGGTTAAGGTTTATGGTGTAAGGGTTCATAGGTTGAGGGGTTTGGAGCTTCAGGAATGGGGATGTAGACTTGCTCAAGGTATTCTTTAGGGTATTCTCCCAGACCCTGGGGCAGGATTCGCTGGATACGGTGTCACATCAATAATATGTCTGATGGTATATGTCTGCTGGCCTCAGGATCTTCGAGTTCCTACATTTGGGGCAGTCTCACTTGCGGTGGGCCTCGCTTTGACATGATCTGTCCCGTGCCCGCACTCTGCAGAGGATGACACAACCTTTGGAAAAAATGCAGAGAACGTCAAGGGTGCGGGATTGGGGCTTCAGCGTAGTCATTGATCGCCCACCCCAAAGCCCTAAACCCTAAACCCCAAACCCTAAGCCCCAAACTCCAAACCCCAAACCCTAAACCCTAAACCCTAAACCCCTAAACCCTAAACCCTCCCTAAACCCTAAACCCCCAAAACATGTCTGAAACCGCGTACCCGTCCTTGTCAGGCGGAAGTCGACAAACTCAGCGAAAGAGTCGAAGCGCTCCGAGGCTCTCGAAAAATAGGGTCCTAGGACCTGGAGTAGGCCCTTATTCCCTTTTTTTAGGGTTCAGGTCCCCTTATAAGCCCCTTTAAAGCAAAAAGGGCACCCTTTTTGTTCCTAGGTTACTCTGGGGTCTAGAAAAATAGGGTTAGAGCCCATAGGGTCCATAGTAGTTACTAGTTCCTTTTTGGGATTGCGTTTTAAAGGATTCTAGATATGAAACGCCTGAAAAAGGAACTACTACGGAGCCTCTAGGTAGCCCCCAAAATGCCATAAGGCGAACTAGCTCCGAGGCTGCAATATGGTATCGTCCTGGTGTTATGGTGGCAAGATTGAGTGCATGTTCACGTCCGCCCTAGCCTCATTTTGCATTCAAGCAACTGGTATGACGATGGTGAGGATGACGATGATGCTGGTGATGATGGTGTCGACAACGAAGACGTCCTTTCTGTCATGGTGTTGCCGGTGATGGCGACGGTGACACTGATTATGCCGATCTTGCCGTTCTTCGTGATGACGTAGATGATGGTGGTCTCGTATGGTCGCAATGCTGTTGCTGATGAGAACGTTGGCTAAGACGAGGAATATTATGACTGACCCATGTCGATGGTGATGACGCTGCTGTGGGTACCATGATGCTGACGACGCTACAGTTGCTGCTGCTGATCCTACTGCTCCTACTTCTCCTGCTGGACCTACTGTGTCTTCTGTGGATGTTGGGTCTGGTACGCTGACGAGGGTGAACATCAATGTGACCCCGATCTCGATGACGGGGACGACGAAGATGATGACATGACGATGGCAGCATAGTTTTTCTCTTATACATTATTCTTGCTGTGCATGATCATGCTGCTGGTGATGGTGATGTTGCCGCGGTTGTCGCTGCGGAATCAGAAGATGTTGATGGTGATGATGGCGACCAGGATGTTGATTAAAAAAGTGATGTTACCGTGATGGTGGTGGCGATAGTGATGGTGATGCTGATACGATCACCGTGTTTGGTGTCGTCCTGTCGTGGCTGATAGTGCTCTCGGTTGTTGGGACTCCTGAATTACACTCTAAGCACGGTCAACCTTGCGGAGCTCGCTCGAAACCAAGACTAGTCATGGCTAAAGTCAACAGAAGTCGAGATTACATTTTGGTAGCACAGAATTACAGGTTGTTTTATGTCAGAAAACGATAACTGCTGCGTGCGCTGCCTCGCAGTTCTTGTTAACATTACGGGCATACGGTTTTAAGGATTTGAGAGTTCATGGGCTAGGGTTTAGGGGCTATTGGGTGGTTAGGTTAGGGCTGTAGGTTTTTGCAGCTTTTACTTCCGAGGCTAACCTGCCAGGCGCTAAAGCACGGTGTCCAATCCGACAGCTGGCCTGACACGTTCTTCAAGCTTCATTCTGCCATATATATATATATATTATGAGATTCTTCCGCTGAACTAGACACTGACATTGCGGAGCCTGATAGTTTGTGTGAAGGTTTCGCGGTGTCTCTTCATCCCGTGTTGGCAGGCGCAGGTAATCCTCGGAGCGCATGAGGCACCGGCCTTTCAATTGTTGGGGAGGAATCAGCCGGAGCACGAACACACCAGCGGTCTTGTATGGAAGTGCTATAGAAACACCAGCTTGGGCCCTTGCATCCGACCCGAACGACGAGCCCACTTTTTGCAGCGCATTTTGAAGATCAGGGTTGCAACAACGGACAGCTGTTCAGCAACTCCAATCTGTCTGATGTGAGTAGCCCATCAGCGAACAGTGGTAATCAAGTGCCACCTGCCGAGTGTTTAACAAGCCGAAACTCGGTCCATTGGGATTGGGAAGAGAAGTGCAAGTACTTCCTTCCCATTTTCGCAGTGCGCTGTCAACTACGGTTCGAACTGCAGGGGATCTCATCTACACGATCACGTCCTGGTCTGTCACACCCATAACGTGCTGGGGCAGATCTAAGCCTTAGATCCCTGAATCCTAAACCCTTATATACCAGGGGTATCCATGAATCGAAGACAGAGGCTCTCACCTAATATGTCGAGCAAAACACAAGGACGAAAGAACCATCCAAGACCCGAGAAAGCAAGCCCTGCCCGAGCCCACGCTTTTGCAACTGCTAGTTGTTCCTCTTGGATGTGCGCAGTTTGGCTGAATACAGATGTTGCTGTAATCGCTTATAGTCTGCAGTTGCGAACGAGCGCATTTGAGCTTGTCTTCCCCCAGGCTGCTTTTGCCGCCCGCGTTGTAGCTAAAGAGAAGCAAGGAGTCTGGAACATGCAATGTAAAATACAATGCTGATCCCATGCCGACGTCAGCGAGAATTTAGCAACACACTTACAGCAGTGGGATAGTTTCAGGTCCTGTCTCGTTTTCGCTCTCCTCTCTGTCTTTCTCTCTCTTTCTCTTTCTCTCTCTTCTACTCAATACTTTTCATGTGTGAGTTGATCTGAGGGTCCATACATAATGCTTTCAAATCATGCGCCTGATCATGCACTTGACGTCATGCCTTTGAACATCCTTTGAACTCATGCAAAACTTCAAGGTGCAACTGTCGGGATTGTTGTGATTGCGGGTCACGTGGAACCCCAAAAGAGCACAAGCTCCTGAGCAAAAGGCCCTGGACATCAAGTCTATTCCCCTTAACGTCAATCATGGATGTTATCTATAGGATTTAAGGGACACGCCCAGAGAAGTTTTAGCCGTTATTGACGTGCTCGCTGCCCCACTTAGTCGCCGCCGTACATTGCGTTCGGCCAAAGGTGAATTTGTGGGGTTGATGTCTGGGAGTTTTGTTTAGGGGGAAGCTTGTTCAAGAGTTTCGCACAGAATCCAGGACAGCAGCTTTCAGACAACCTCCCATCTTCACTACTGGACATATTTGTCCAGAATGCCTGCCGTGTTTGAGTCACCACCAATCGTGTTGGCCATGAGGGGTCCCAGAACTACACGTGTGAGTTTGGAGACGTATGCTTGTCAACATGGTTTGGATCCTTCCGAATGACTGAGTCACTTGCCAAAGCCACAGCTGGAGACCAATGCCACCAGAGCTATTCAAAGAGGTCTGAAATTGAGAGTTACGGTGCTTCACCAACCACCCTGAAAGCAATCTGCGAAACCGGCGGTTGCGACCAACATACCAAGCCAAAGCAACAACAGTACGCGGCATTTGTCGAACTGATCGCGGGTGTTTGAAGACACTGTTCCAAAAGGTTTCGGGAAGCATTGAGCTCACATTCTAGGTACGACTGCTGGGTCGTGTGCATGCTCCTGAAAGTCATGAAAGCTGATCTGAAGCTGTTGTCACTGGCAGTGTTGTGAGTATGTGAATGATCGCGATAAAGATAAAGACTGGGACAAGTGTCAGAGCATCAAGTTGCTGTAGCCAGGCAAAGCATTGTCATCTTTTTCGCGAGTAATTACAACGACAGCAACAAAATCATCACCAACCATAAGAGCAAGATCTTCAATTCTACTCGTGGTGCTGGCAACCCAAACAGGAGCTTCCATAAGGGGTGGCAGCCATGATTGCATACCACGGCAGGCGTCGTAGAAAACAAAGGTTTTTTGGCTCTACTCAGTAGCACCTTGCGACCAATCTGTGGGCTTTTACCCCAAGCTCGAAACCCAAAGAAATTTGAGATTTCGGGACCTGCGATCTTCCATTCGCGCGACTGGCGCGGATAGCCCAACCTGTTCGGTCTAGACTTGGAAGGGTGTCCTCCCAAAAGGAGTCTGTGATTACCCATAGGCCCCGTAGTAATTCCTTTTTGGGATTACCTTATAGGGTTCTAAATATGAACCCCAAAAAGGAAACTACTGTGGGGCCTATGGGTATAGTAACTGTAGTATAAGAAGGGCCTGCGCGGTCTTATGCGGTGACCCCAACAAAGGCCAACCCATACCTACATAGATCGATCCATGCATACATACATTCATGCATGCACACATGCATACACGCAAAAACGTGCATGCATAAAGGCATGCATGCATACATACATCTGTGCTTTCATGTACGTCCTGCATACACGTGTACATACGTACATGCGCAGGTACATATATACGTACCCTATCAAACCTATCTACTTAATTACCTATCTATCGACCTTCCTACGCGCACCCGTGAATACATGACATATAGGTCGGCTTAAAGGGAAAGATGGACGGATAGGTGGATATTGAAAACATGTAATCAAATTAAGTATGTGCATATGTACGTACGTATGCATGTGGTACGTATGTATATGTATGTACGCATTTGCGTTTGTATGGATCAACGTAGTCTGAATGTATGTATTCATGCCTGTATGTATGTTCGTAGTCGTGTGCGCAGGTGGGTAGGTAGGTAGGTAGGTATGTGTGCATGCGTGGCTGTGTGAAGGATGGAAGAGGGTATGTATATGTTCATGCAGGCATGTATGTATATGAATGAAGGCATTTATGTATGGATGGATGCATGTCCGTGTGTATACAGGCTCGTTTGTTTGAATGTATTCATCTATGAGTGTGCTGACACACAGACAGACATGACAGACGGAGAGACAGACAGACGGATAGATAGATAGGTAGACCGATAGATGGTTTGGCAGCCGGATAGGTAGATAGATAGGCAGATAGTTCGGTAGGTACGCATATATGTATATATATATATATGTATATTATTGATTATATATGTGTAGAAGTAGATGACGGAGAGGTAGATAGGTAGGTAGATGGTTAGATAGCAGGTGGATGGACAGTTAGGCAGATATGAGGTGCATTTCAAGGCCCAGCACTCCAAACTCTGTGCCTTGCATTGCATGCTTCAGAGGCACTGTTGCAAATCGGAGCCCTTCACAAGTCCCGCCAACTAAAAGACAGCTATGTGGAGACCAACCCAGTCGTTGGCCAGCTGTTTCGTTCCAGGAAGCAGGTCGCAATAATTGCACCTAGCATTCTCGCTTCCCGGGCCCCAGCTTCCCAGCCAGCAAGAGCCTTCAAGAAGGCTATTGTATAATATAAGATAGCCTGATGTTATGCAATCATTCTTATGTTACGCTCTGACAAAGCATAGTGCTATTCTGTGCTATACTATACTATACTGTAGTGTACTATACTACAATGTGCCGTACTTTTACCATGTTTCACTAGGCATTGTTATATTGCGTTGTCGTAATGTATTATGCCAATATGGGCTATATGCTGCGTCGACTCCCAACACTGCAAACACCCAATGCCTTACGTGTTCTCATGACAAGGTAGGGCAGCCGGGGATTGAGGCTGAGTTCAAGTCTATAGAGCTTCGGGTTTATTTTGCAACGTGTTGGAGTTCTATCGTTGTGGGATTTACAGGTTCTGTGTCTACATTCTACATGCTTCAGATTGTAGGGACAGAGCGATTTAGCCTTGCGGGGGTTCGGCCCGGCTAGCAGAAAACATGATGTAGCAGTTCCAAGCAGAGTTCTCATGGCACTTTGCTGGAAAAGGCTGCTCAACTGCCTGAGACCCAAGACCCAAGAGCCGAAAACTTACCTTTGGTTAGTAGGGAATGGAGGACTGGGGTACAATTAAAACTACT
Source organism: Symbiodinium sp. CCMP2592 (assembly GCA_905221615.1). Lineage (NCBI taxonomy): Eukaryota > Dinophyceae > Suessiales > Symbiodiniaceae > Symbiodinium > Symbiodinium sp. CCMP2592. The sequence continues at coordinate 1,048,943 of CAJNDT010005445.1, read as the reverse complement.
ATGAAAACCACTCTTCCATTCCCTACTAACCAAAGGTAAGAAAACTGTAAACGGCGGATGATATCGCCTTGGGGTTCACGTCTGCAGTTTCCATGCAGCTAGAATTTCAAGCTCTGAGCCAACTGCTTGGTTTCTTCAATCCTTGGCAGCCCCACGACTATTCTTTGCGTTCGGCCTTTCAGGCCCGACAAAGCCAAACTGACGACATGATGCGAAAAGCGATTTCCTGCGGCGGATGGCTCAGTGTTCTTTTTTCCGTGGCCTCGCACTACATACATTTCTGAGATTTTGCCAGCGGGTGCGCCATGGCTATCGCATTGGTCGGCGGCCAGGCAGACGGGAGGGGCAGTGGCTTCTGAGGGCTGCAGTAGGTTGTGGGTTCTGCTTTTCTCTTCGAGGCATGAGGTACTTCTGATTGGCGAGGGATGTGCAAAAGTGTGTTTTACTGCTATCGAACTTCGATCAGGTCTTCCTACTTGCTTGTCCCAACGCAAAAATCTTCAGCAGGGGTCGGATGCCTATACAAGGGCCCTGTCAGAATTCGCTTGAGGATACACTCTCAGCATTGCGGGACGACCACGCGCCAGAAGCACAATCACTCACTCAAGAAGGCAACCGTCCTCAAGCATCCTATCGTCCTATCGCAATACATGACCGTGCTGAAGCTAACAACCCCAGTACGTTGCTTTTCGGGGGTCATATACGGAAGAACAGGGAAAGCCTTGAGACCGAGACAGTCCTTGCAAGTCCATCGAACAACCTTATTAGGACGAAAGGGCCGATTCATTGGGTTTTTAGGATCGTATACCATCAAGGGCTTCATAGTATATAAGGGTAGCATGGAAATTTTTCAGGCTCTTCCTTTGGCCGAGACCCATGTTATGTTGCCCCGCAGGACCAGTTGCCTCGTTGGTTAAAGGGGTGTCTCGCGTTTGAGCAAGGTGCGCTTCACATATCGGTCAACTTTCATCGACGAAGAGACTTGGAAGCACAGAAGTAGACCTCCTAGCCAACAAGCCTGGCATATTTCGGTGTTCAGGCAGGAGAAGTTTCGGATGTACGCAAAACGGGCCAGGAGACGACTCTGTAACCCGACGAGAAACCAATCGTGCACTCGTTAGAAAATAAGTGCTATCACGCACGCACAATCGTACATATGGTACAGACAGGTGTCGTAACAGCCTGGGGGCCTTATCCCGGTTAAACGTCAATGAGAGGACGGATTACACCATGCGGGTCTTTGACATCGATATCGTGCCCAACATCACTTAGGTAGACCGTCTGTGTCAGCCTCAGCCAATGTCGTGTGGGGACGTGCCTATGAAGATCAAGTAGTCACCAACTGCACCCATGCCCCAGACTGCCTCGCCCCAAAACGCCCTGAACCCTAAAGCCTAAACCCCACCCCCCACCCCCCACCCCCTCCCCTCCAAAAAAAAGCCCTGAGTAATTTGTGTCACATAATTCGGACTTCTTCTCCCGGCCTCAGCTCCTAGGGTGTTAAGCGGCCTCAATAATTACCTATACTATGTTGGGGCTTCCTTTTTTATTATGGTATACTATACACCAAAACCCTATTCTAATTAGTAAGGAGAGAAGCTGCGACGATGAGTGCAGCCCCAAACGAAGTCGGAGTTTGTCTCCGGTTAAGACTGGCTTGGAGACAGCGGCCGAGGCAGGGTCAATATGAGGATTGTGGAGTTCAGCCAGGTTTTTGGGTTTCAGGTTTCCGGGGTTAGGGCACAGGATTTCAGGATGTCAGTTTGTTGGCGTCTAGAGTTTCAGGGTTGAGGGTTGTTCGACATGTTGCGAGAACCAGAAGCGACAAAGATCTTTAGACTTCCTTGCTGGTGATTTTGGATTCGCCGTTTGGGGTGTCAGGGAAATTTGGCGAATCCATCCTTGGGGTTATGCAGTGGAGGGTGTGCCTGGGCCCCAAGCTACCCACCTGTTTCACCCTTAAACAAGCCTGGTTTTACAGGGTCTATGTCGTATTTGGGATGTAAGGGTTTGGATTCGCGATGCTGCATTCAGGACACAGAGTTGCAGCGGAGGCCTTCGCGGTTATGGATTCTTAGGTTGAGTCCATGGTAAGGTTCCCAGATGCATGTTCAATTCATGGCCTGCTGGATTCTGTTTTGTTCTTTTTGCACGGACCATCAGCACATGTGGTTAGTTGAAAAAAATGGTGGGTTTTTGGGTACCCTAAATAATTAGTGCCGTATTATAATAGGGACCCAAAAAGGGACCATAATTTTGACAACCACCCATGTATAGCGTATAACCTTTTTTTCGTGCATCCCTTGGTCATGGAAGTATTTTATAGGGCGCAGGGCATGTGGGGTTTAGGGATTAGGCAGGGTTTCTCGTCGAGTGAACTCGCTAGGTGGCCGAGCGCGCGATGTTACAGTTCAGGTTGTGTTTGCTGGTAGGTGCGATCGGGCTGTTTGGAATCCTACCTTCTGCATCTACCAGAAAATTCAGGATAGATGTCACAGGAAGAGTGCCGGCAGAAACCAGCAAAATCATGCCACACAAAATCCGGGAGGCAGGAAGAGGTCGCGCACGCTGGAAGATGAACGACTGTCTTGGTAGTAGGCTCATAGAACGAAGGTCTCACTGTCGGAGTCTGGCCATCTGTAGATATGATAGTACATGTGAGAAAACCTTTTCGAACTATTCAGGCCGCCATGTTCGACCTGAGGGGTCCGCCCTGACACCTGGCAGGTGGTAAGTGGCCGGGAAGAAGCCATATTACTATTGTTATTATTATTATTATTATTGTTATTATTATTAATATTGTTATTATTATTACTATTATTATTAGGATTATTAACTCCTGTAGCCCCTGATTAGAATCCCAAGATGATCACAAATCGCCTGCTTACACGGACCGAGCAGATGGGTACTCCCAGAGATCACACACCTCTCGATTCTTGGGGTTCTCGGGCTTCTTAAAGGCCAGAAGCTTTTGGGTTTCGTCGTTGCAGGCAGTGAAGAGCGAGACAGCCTTGCGCCTCGGCTGGGACGGAGTTGTATAGATCCCAAGCCCTCCCCCACAATTCGTGAACCGGAAGTCCACGAATGATAGCCTACATTCGCGGCGCGCAGTTTGGAAATGTGCATATGTTTGCGTCAGGGTATGGTATTGTATTGACATACCTAGCCGAGCCCCTGATCCCGCACTGCTATTTAGCCGCACACAAGTCCAACCGACGGTTTTGATTGAGCCATGGTTCGCCGTGCAAAGTATGCCATGGGAACCTTATACTTCAGCCTTGTTGGATGAAACAGTTGGGCGGTAGCTCATTTTGGCGATCCTGGTGGGACATCGGAATCACTTTAGTCTAAGAGCTCAGGAAGAATACCGAAATCTTGTTCTTGAGTCGACCACTTTGATCCAGCTCACGTCTTCGGGGGTCCTTGCGGACCCTTTGTAAAATCTATGTTGGGTTTGTTTCCCTGCATTCACCCTGCCGAAAAATCGCGGGCAACAAAAGCCCAGATATCACCCGTCCTCGTCATACTGCAAGTGCCAGTATAGGAACCGTACAAGCAGAAGCCCAAAAGTTGCATTAACATTATATATTGAGCCATAAAGGCCAGGATGCGAGCGCAAGATTGACTACAAGCGAAAGAGCCGTTCGTGCTCAGGAGCGGATACGTTCAAAACTTGGTCCACAGTGCGCAGCGCTTTCGCAAGTTCGGAAAGGCTCGCCCTTGATGGCTGCAGGGTTCGGATCAGGGTCTTAGAATTTATAGGCTATCCTAAACCCCCCAAAGTAGGTAAAATAATGGTCCAATACCTATAAAAGGCCATTATTCTACACATTTTGGGGGTCCAGGATGGGGTGATTCAATAGCGGAGATAGCGCGTGCGAACTGCTTTGTTGGGTTTCGGGCTAAGAGCTGCGGGTTGGAAATCCCTGGAAGACTTTGGATTTCTGCATGGCCAGTGGAATGTATCTCGAGAGGATTTAGGTATGGTTGGCAACTGCGAGGTGGCGCAGGCGAATTTGTTGATACTTCCACGACACCAGATGTTGTGCTCCATGACGAGCTCAATTTATGCAGCAGGCTTCAGGTGTGAGTGTTGGCTAAGCTGCTAGGATAAGCATTGCCACTTTGCTGTAGAGACTGTAGAGATCCTGCTTCCATGGCAGACGACACATGTTGCATTACTTGAATCTTGAACCGTCGGGGCGTCTCTAGGCTAAGTCCAAACTCTGTAACTTTCAAAGCCCGAACCTCCCATCAGGGATCTCGTAATCTGGGCCCATACTCTGAAACAGTCAGGGCTGTAGAGCCCAATTCCTTCCTCCTTGACTGTTGTGATGCAGCCTGACGAACTGACGCAAATTGTCCAACAGGGATACCGGAAATAGCTCTTCAACTGCCTTCTTGGATGCCCGTTTTGGTGACTGTAAGTGGTCAGCTGGGTTATTGGGATTCATCCACGAACTCCAGTAGGTCCGACTGCACTGAAGTGCTAGGCCTTACGGACAAACTCCTGCACTCCCCATAAATGACAAGGAAGATGCCGTACTGCTCATACATAAGTACCCTTGTACCCGAAACCATGGGAATGATCGTACATTCCACCTGAAAAACCTTCAACCCCAAACTCTAAACCTGCCCAGATTTTCGTGAATGCAGGATTTTGTCTATCAGCCGTACCTAGAACGGCTTCTGATGTCTCCTGAAAGCCAAAGCCTCACTGTTGCTCTTCAGGGTAAAGCGGGTTGGCGGTTGGCGTTTAGGGCAGGAGTTTAGAGGCTCCGTTATGCCAGTTTGTTCTCTTTCTGGGGATGGGGGTTTCGGGGTTGTGTTGTTCACATCCCGACTCTCAGCCCCTCTTGCTCTGCATACTCAGCCTTCTCTTCCTGTGCTCCTGGTTCGGACAGGTGGCGTTCACGTCCAGCACCACTCAAGAAGGCTGCCGGATGTTGTAAGGTCAATTGAGACACGCAGGGCTAAACTCTAAACCCTGAGTCAGGAGTTCCCTTGAACCCCAAGCCTTTTCTCAGCCTTGCTAGTTCCTTTGTAGAGTCGACAAACAGCAACAAGCTCCCACGGCGATTGCACTCTTCTGCGCTTACGGTTCTGATAGACTGTGTTTTGTTCGTCTCATCATTGCCTTCCGATTTCTTCAACTCCGAGAAGTACCGGGTGCTACCACTGTGACGGCGATGGCCACGACACCGACTTTTACCGCTACCCTCTCCTTATCCGCTATGACTTCCCACTGGTGCGACGTTCGGCGTAAGAGCTGTTTGTTTGCACGCTGCAAGTGTGGTCGTCGTCAGGGTCGTCAGGTTAGAACGTCTTTGCTTATATCTGGAGCACTACGAGCGCATGCTGCCGGCATCCGGTGCGGAGACTTCAACAAAATGTTGCGAAACTGATGTGGTTACTGGTGCGGGCATCTGTCTGCTGCGAAAAGAAAAACAGCAGTCAGTTGGGCAAGCTGTCTGTTCCCTCTTGGGCCAAATCGATTTTCCAAAGCACGGAGCTTTAGACCCCTGCTCAGATTGTCCGACTTACTTGCACCTGTCTTGGGTTTGGGAAGATGGGTCCTTTCAGGATTTCTTATGCACACTTCACATGTTATTGGTGACGTGTTCCGGACTGCTTTGCCAGAAACTCCAAAACAAACCCGTTCCTACGTCTGTGTGTGTGTGTGTGTGTGTGTGTCTGTGTGTGTGTGTGTATACACAGCTGCACATATGTGCATCTCTTTCTCGCCCGCTTTTCTGGCTTTTGTGGCTTGGAGTCCGAGTCGGCTAAAACCAGGTTCCTGGATGTCACTACACAAAGCACTGCAGATCCAAGACCAACAGGCCCGCCGAGTGTCGGAAGCCTAGGGCATCCGCAGCTTTGCAACTCGGCAGAAGGGCTGACTTTCATTGAGGGTCCCATGTTAGCTGTCAGCGTGTTAGCCTTTGTATGTATGTAATTATGTATGTATGCACTCATGTATGTACGTATGTATATAGGTATGTAGGTGTATATATGTATGTATGTATGTATGTATATATGTATGTATGTATGTATATATGTATGTATGTATGTATGGAAGTATGCAAAAATATGTTTCCATCGTTGATATGACTGTATGTTTACATTGTTGTATGCACATATGCATGTAAGCATGCAGGTCAGTAAGTATGGATGTGTGCAAGCATGGACGTATGCTGTATACGGCACCCAACACGGGACGCTTACCTAGAGCGTGCTTAGGCAGGCGGCCTTGCGTCTACTTTTCTGCGGGCGAGTGCTCCTCCGGAAGCTCCTGCCGCTACTGCCATTTGCTCAGCTTTCCGTCCATCGTGCTAGGGGTTCAACGGTGGGGTTAAAAGGGTATTGCATGTGCTTTGGTTCTGGTTCCTACGATTTGGGTTTCGATTGTGCTTTCTGGTATATGGGTTTCAATCGATTTCGTCAGCTCCAGTAAGGTATCAGCACGTCTGTGCATCCAGAAGCCGCGAAGGTCTAGCATCCTTGAACTGCACGAATGCGGCCTTGTATCCAAAATAGTATCACGGCGGAACTTAGGGCTTCATTCTGCTTGCGTGAAGACGAAAACGCGAAGCGCTGAGCAACCCGTTCTTGTTCTGAAGGTGAGCTCCCGAAATTTTTATGTCCCTGTTAGATGATGTCATCCGGCAATCTGGGTTTGTCCGGGGGATTGGCTGGTAAGGCTAGAACTACTATCATCTTCCTCAAGTCGGAGGGTGTGGAATCAACTTCTCAATAATCCAGGTGCCCAAGGGGGCGCGGAATGTATGGAGTATACAGCTTAGCCGGCTCGGTGTATGGAATTTCGAGCGTTTATGAGAGAGGACCTTCCCCCTGTGGAGTATGCAGCAGCACATCCCACACAATCATCCCATGGACTATCCATGGGCTTTGGTTTCGGCTTTGCCTGTTGTTCGTTCAATTAAAGCTCCGTATGATCGTTGCATTATGATTCCGAAAAGCCGGATCCGGGAACCCTAAAACCACATCAAAGCTTCCCATGCAACTTCACGCCAATTCCAATTTCGATTCGTATCTCGGAACACTCTTTAACAATCCAGTGGCATCAGAAACATTTCAAAACTGACACATGCTGTAAGATCTGTAAGTTCATCATAGCTTATCCGCTCTTTGTTTGCACACGGCACCAGGGTGACATGGCTTTTGTTCGGTCGCGCTGCAGAAGGAACCCTATGCTAAACCCGAATCCGTAGAAGCCCAAAACTGCTTAGGGTGCAGTTTACAGTTTAGGAGTTTAGTGTTTACCCCACCCCCCAACCAAAACTTAAGTTGCGAGAGCCCAAAGCATTCGAAGCCTAAACAGTCAGCAAAATAAACCCTGCACGCAAAGTTTCAGAAAATAAAGGACCCTAATCTAGACCCTAAGAAACAGGACCATGTTTTTGGGTTCGTCAGTATACTTGAATAAACACAAATAGGGGCTCCCAACAGCTACCCCCCGATACTAGCTCGCTTTGTAGATGAAGAACCTACATAGTAGACAGGGAACTCTGAGCACACTGGACTCCAAAGCATGCGAAGTCGCTGTCTCCAGGTCACCACTCACACCCAGATTCTTGGTGAATCTGAGATCTCCTTTTTGCTTTCTTGGGTTCATAGTAAGGTTTCCTACTCTCTGTCCTTCAACCTAAGATGGACCCAGGAGAGGAGTGTCAAGCTGGACAAAGCCCAGCGGAGGAGGCAGTCTGGACTCCGTGTGTCAGGTCTTCATATTTTAGGTTTTTAGAGGCTAGAGAGGAGCCCTCATACCAAAAACTCTCACGCACATTGCCGAGATGCGTGAATTTCTGGCTTCTGGCTTGCCGTCAAAACTGTCATGACTTTGATCTCAGCCTTTTTTCCACTCCAGGGGGGAGGACACTGTCCCTCTTGAACTTTCCAGTTTTTTTTGCGTTCTACTGTTGGTGTCGCTTTGCTTCAGGGTTCGCTTTGTTACCCTGATTCTCCGCAGCAGGCAGCATTTCACTTGTTGGTGTTCGTATGTCTCATTGGACTTCTGAGGGCCATGGGTTGTCTTGTATCAGGTATGTCACCGGGTATGCTGACAGTCATCACAGAATTCGTCACAACACTGTGGTTTTCTGTCTTCGCTCGTACAATATCAGAAGTGGCATGGACACATGGCACCGCGATTGTCGGTGTGTTGTGTGTTGGGTCTTGATGCTACCGTTGTTGTGCTTGTGTTGTGCTTGCTGTTGTGGCTGGCAGGAGCGGCTATCATTACCATTACCACTCGAGGCTGCCACTACCAGTACTAAGTACTGAATACTACTGTAACGACTGCCACTACTCCAGTCTACTCTTGCTGCTGCTACCGCCACAGCAGCTGCCACTGGCACGACGACGATGAGGACGACGACTACTGAGACTACCGCCACGACAACGACAAGAACAACTAAAGCGGACAAGTGCTACATCTGCAGCAACAGTGACAACTACAACAATAACAACAACTACTACAAATACTTTACCTCTGCCACTACAACGACTACTACTACCACTTTCACTGCCTCTGCCAATGCCACTGCCACTGCCACTCACTGCCACTCCCACCACCACCACCAACAACACCTCCAGCACCACCACCACGACCACGACCACGACCACCACCACTACGACGACTACTACTACTACTACTACTACTGCTACTACTACTGCTGCTACTACTACTACTGCTGCTGCTACTACTACTACTGCTACTGCTACTACTACTACTACTACTACTACTACTACTACTACTACTACTACTACTACTACTACTACTACTCTTCTACCTCTACTACCACCACCACCACCACCACGACCACCACCACCACCACTACCACTACCACCACTAGCATCACCAGCGCCGTTATCACTATCACTACCACTGCCACTACTGCTACCACTACTCAACTACTTCGTACCACTGCCACTACGTCAATACCACTAGCTACTACCACCACTACCACAACCACTTCTTCACTCCCGCTACTGGAACTGGATCTGCTGCAAGTAATCTTCGATTCTTGCCGCTAATGCCACCGCTACTGCTACTGCCACTGCGTACTACCTTGTTTGCAGCCGCTGCTGCCGCTACTGCAACCGCGACCTGCAACCGCAATCACAACCACATCCGCTGCTGCTGCTGCTGCTGCTGCTGCTGCTGCTGCTGCTGCTGCTGCTGCTCCGGCTCCTGCTCCTGCTCCTGCTCCTGCTCCTGCTCCTGCTCCTGCTACTGCTACTGCTACTGCTGCTGCTGCTGTTCCTACTGCGACTGCTCCTACCGCTACTGCCACCGCTACCGCTATGGCTATTACGCTATTACCGCTACTACCGCTACCGCTGCCGCTGTGACGACGACGACGACGACGACGACGACTTGTTCCACTGCTCGTGCTGCTGTTGTTGTGATGATCCGCACTATCCCGACAATTTCAATCCATGAAGGTTTCAAGAGTTGGATGTCAGCATCGCTCTTGGGATGCTCCACGACCTGATGTGCAGACAGGCAGTTGTGCTTCGGAACTCTTGTGGATTTTGGGAACTTTTACAATACAAGGGCCGCTTTTATTGGATGCAGTAGTATAGAGTTTAAGCGTGTTCTTTGAGAGCTTCAAACCCAGAATATAATATTAATTGGCATCTCCTGCTATTCGATACCTGATTATACCCTCACCCGCCCCTCTGACATTCGTGATTCTAAAAATCCATCGCAGGACTTTCAGAGGAAGTGGGTTGAGCATTAGGGCTGGGATCTCTAGGTTTCGGGCGCTGGGTCAAAGATTGCGTCTTTTGCGATCCTCATATCCACCTGATGTTGAAGTCCAAAGAGCCCAAGGAACTCCAAGCCCGAGACCCTACCAACTGAGCACCTGAAAAACTGAATCCGACGTAGAACGGTTGGTTACATAGTGATTCGTTGCTTAGCGAACCTTGGGGAGGATCTCTTCGTCCCCTGCCTGAAAAGAAGTGCATTTCGGGGTCATTCTGATTTCCTTAGTGCCTTGGGACAGGGCCGTAAGGCCTCCAATGGCTTTCTATGTCCGGATTCCCATGCCCTAAGCCGCACATCCAAAGCTCTCCACCATGGCCCACACATTGTAAGCTATGCCCAGTCCTCCATCTCATGTCGCCGTTTCATAGGTGGCTTGAGTAGTTAGGGGTTAGTATCTGACTGGGGTGTTCTTATTTTTGGTTAGTAGGGAATGGAAGAATGACAGAAATGGTAGTTATAATGGTACCCCATTCCTCCATTCCCTACTAACCAAACGTAAGTATTGTTACCTTGCGTTCCGACCGGCCTCCGTCCTTATGTTCTATGGATGTTAGCAGCAAAATTTAGGAGTGCCGAACTCGAAGGCGAAAGCTAGTGCACTACGGGCGTCTGAGTACTGAGCCCCTTTACAGTGATACTACAGTATGCCCCCCACCCCTCACCTCAAGAGCAGCACCGTGCTTAAATCGAGCAGGAAGGTACCGAATACGATACTGCCAACTACTACCGAAGAGCCGACTTCCATGCACAGCTGTTTTGGGTTGCTCTTCCTCGAAGCTCCACACAGCTGAACCCCAAATACTGCACCTTTTTAGGGTTTAGGGTGAGGCATCCTTGTCATGATTTCCTTGAAATGTTTCCGTCAAAGGTAGGCCTGCGGGGTCAAGCCTTAAACTTACACTTTGGGCCCTGACCTATAACCACCGAATTTGAATTAGGCCCTGCATCGGCAACCACCCCTGAAATTCCTAAATCCCGAAACTAGAAGCTTCCAAGTCACTGCCAGGCTCGGGAGCATGGGTTCTCGGATGAAGCAGGACATGTGCTCGCGCTGCCTATCTGTGAGTAGTAGGGCCTGCTCAGGATTTGTGTGCTGTCATATGCATGGAACGGAGCGCTTTATTCGGGCACCCGAAACTGAATCAGGATCTCTTCGATTCATGGGTTCAGGCTTAGAGTTCCTAGCACAGAAAATGCAAGTCTAGGCTTTCGGGTTGCAGCTATAATTCGGTGGGGGAAAAGGCAGTTACGTCAGCGCCGTGCCGTAGGGTCTCAGTGGCAGAACATCAACCTGAACCCCAAACACCTAGACCAACCTTACACACACACCCTTTTCCTCGCTGTTCCTCCTTTTCCCAGGCTGGTGGAGGGGGAAGCTCGAACGCAGAACCCGGAGGTAATCTGGGCAGAGGAGGCTGTGTCCTTCGGGCGACTGCAGCGAGTGGCCCAGCGGCAATAGGGCACTGAACACCTCAGAACGTCTGTAGTTGATCCATAGTGGAGGAAGTTGGTTTCCACCGCTCCTTGCCAGCCTTCTTGGCAGTAGGAGAGCAGGAGAAACGAGTTATGATGCACCTCTGAAGATTCGGGTCGCCGCTTCGTGCGATCTGAGAGATGTTGTCTCATAAGGACCTCTAGGGTCCTTGTAGGGCGGAGGGGGGTAGCGGGGCCCAATAAGGACCCCAAAAAGGCCCCCCAGGATTGTCTTTCTCCTGGCATCAAGACTTGTCCATCATTTTCCGTCATGTGATATCCCCAAAGGGTCCAAGTGCCATTATGGTAGCTTAGTAGGCATTTGCAAACGTATATACTATACTATTACTTGGACCTTTCGG